>CM050168.1:20132935-20145435 GCA_027410445.1 Discoglossus pictus
ATACAGAAAAGAGAGAGGGAGATATCAGGAGACATATACTGAGAGACATACAGAAAAGAGAGAGGGAGATATCAGGAGACATATACTGAGAGACATACAGAAAAGAGAGAGGGAGATACTAAAGGACAAATACTGAGAGACATACAGAAAAGAGAGAGGGGGATATCAGGAGACAAATACTGAGAGACATACAGAAAAGAGAGAGGGTGATATCAGGAGACAAATACTGAGAGACATACAGAAAAGAGAGAGAGGGAGATATCAGGAGACAAATACTGAGAGACATACAGAAAAGAGAGAGGGTGATATCAGGAGACAAATACTGAGAGACATACAGAAAAGAGAGAGGGAGATATCAGGAGACAAATACTGAGAGACATACAGAAAAGAGAGAGGGAGATATCAGGAGACATATACTGAGAGACATACAGAAAAGAGAGAGGGAGATATCAGGAGACATATTGAGAGACATACAGAAAAGAGAGAGGGAGATATCAGGAGACATATACTGAGAGACATACAGAAAAGAGAGAGGGAGATATCAGGAGACATATACTGAGAGACATACAGAAAAGAGAGAGGGAGATATCAGGAGACATATACTGAGAGACATACAGAAAAGAGAGAGGGAGATATCAGGAGACATATTGAGAGACATACAGAAAAGAGAAAGGGAGATATCAGGAGACAAATACTGAGAGACATACAGAAAAGAGAGAGGGAGATATCAGGAGACAAATACTGAGAGACATACAGAAAAGAGAGAGGGAGATATCAGGAGACAAATACTGAGAGACATACAGAAAAGAGAGAGGGAGATATCAGGAGAAAAACACTGAGAGACTTACAGAAAAGAGAGAGAGGGAGATATCAGGAGACAAATACTGAGAGACATACAGAAAAGAGAGAGGGAGATATCAGGAGACATATACTGAGAGACATACAGAAAAGAGAGAGGGAGATATCAGGAGACAAATACTGAGAGACATACAGAAAAGAGAGAGGGAGATATCAGGAGACAAATACTGAGAGACATACAGAAAAGAGAGAGGGGGATACTAAAGGACAAATACTGAGAGACATACAGAAAAGAGAGAGGGGGATATCAGGAGACAAATACTGAGAGACATACAGAAAAGAGAGAGGGGGATATCAGGAGACAAATACTGAGAGACATACAGAAAAGAGAGAGGGCGATATCAGGAGACAAATACTGAGAGACATACAGAAAAGAGAGAGGGGGATATCAGGAGACAAATACTGAGAGACATACAGAAAAGAGAGAGGGGGATATCAGGAGACAAATACTGAGAGACATACAGAAAAGAGAGAGAGGGATACTAAAGGACAAATACTGAGAGACATACAGAAAAGAGAGAGGGAGATATCAGGAGACAAATACTGAGAGACATACAGAAAAGAGAGAGAGGGATACTAAAGGACAAATACTGAGAGACATACAGAAAAGAAAGAGGGAGATGATAAATAGACATACTGGGACATACTGAAATGAGGAGACACCTACTGATAGAAAGTGAGATATTGAGACTGACAGAGAGTGGCAGAAGCACTGAAAGAGGAAGGAAGGGAGAGACAGTGTGAAAGAGGGTGTCACTTGAAGAGACATAATGAGAGTGAAAGAGATACAGACATAGCTGAGAGAGGCAGATTTAGACAGGCTGAGATCACAAGGGGCAGGTATGCTTTATTATGAGGTATATAATTAGAGGGGGGCTGTCTCACCACACACAGACAGCTGGAAACACACACACACAAATATAGAGACACACATCAATCTGTGAGCTCAGAGACAGCTGAAGGGGAGGGGGGAGGCGGTGCCTGAGTGGTCAGCACTAGAGCTGCCTGTACTGACAGGGACTGCAAGCACCCACTGCAGCAGCACTGGGCACCCACCGCACCCACCAACAATGCATGCACACAGCACAGCCACGACTAATGCATGCACACAGCACAGCTAGATCCAGGCATTTGTGTTGCATTTTATATTATTGCAGCCACACATCACAATATTCACACTGCAGCCATTCATCAGCTCACACGAGATCTACAGAGCACCCTGTATGGCACATTGCAGCTCTAGGACTCTAAAGGCACACAGCACCCTATATTGCACCCTATGATCTTGCACTGCACCCTATCATATTACATTGCACCCTATGATCTTGCATTGCACCCTATGATCTTGCATTGCACCCTATGATATTACATTGCACCCTATGATATTGCATTGCACCCTATGATATTACATTACATTGCATCCATCAGTCCCACACTATTCTAGATCACAGCTCTCACACTGCACCCTCAGCCTTAGAAATCACAGCTGGGCAGGAGCCTGCATTGGACCCAGGAGCTATGCCAGGGTGCCCCCAGCTCTATCCCATGGCTCTCTAAACTTGATTGCCTGGATCTTGTGCATGCTTTCTGCAGTGATTCTGTCCTGGCATGGGCAGTGATCTGAAGATCTGAGTGCCAGGGTGCCCTGCAGGGATGGCCTCTCATGGGAAGCCAAGGAGGGACCGAGCTTCGGAGTATGAGAGTCAGATCAAAGGTAAGGTGCCCTCTGGAGGGCAAGGGGTTAATGCGGATGTCGGTTATTGCAGTAGGAAATGGGGAAACAGGTTGGGTTTGTGAGAGACTGCAGTGTGAACAGGAAAGGGTTAAGATGCCAGGCTGAGCCTGGTGATGACACTTTATTATGATCATGATGTGTTTATCTGCAATGTGATTGGCTGTGCTGGCATTATATGGGCTACCTATGACTGGTAGATACATACTGGCATTATATGAGCTACCTATGACTGGTAAATACATACTGGCATTATATGGGCTACCTATGACTAGTAAACACATACTGGCATTATATGGGCTACCTATGACTGGTAGATACATACTGGCATTATATGAGCTACCTATTACTGGTAAATACATACTGGCATTATATGGGCTACCTATGACTAGTAAACACATACTGGCATTATATGATCTACCTATGACTGGTAAATACATACTGGCATTATATGCGCTACCCAGCACTGACATGCACATACTGGCATTATATGGTCTATATATGGGCTACCCAGCACTGACATGCACATACCGGCATTATATGGGCTACCCAGCACTGACATGCACATACCAGCATTATATGGGCTATATATGGGCTACCCAGCACTGACATGCACATACCGGCATTATATGGGCTACCCAGCACTGACATGCACATACCGGCATTATATGAGCTACCCAGCACTGACATGCACATACCAGCATTATATGGGCTACCCAGCACTGACATGCACATACCGGCATTATATGGGCTACCCAGCACTGACATGCACATACCGGCATTATATGGGCTACCCAGCACTGACATGCACATACCGGCATTATATGGGCTACCCAGCACTGACATGCACATACCGGCATTATATGAGCTACCCAGCACTGACATGCACATACCAGCATTATATGGGCTACCCAGCACTGACATGCACATACCGGCATAATATGGGCTACCTAGCACTGATAGGCACATACCGGCATTATATGGGCTACCTAGCACTGATAGGCACATACTGGCAATATATGGGCTACCCAGCTCTGATACGCCCATAATGGCATTATATGTGCTACCCAGCTCTGATACGCCCATAATGGCATTATATGGGCTACCCAGCTCTGATACGCCCATAATGGCATTCTATGGGCTACCCAGGACTCATACACACATACTAGCATTATGTGGGCAACCCAGTACTGATATACACATATTGGCATTATGTGGGCTACCCAGCACTGATCTTCACATACTAGCACTATGTGGGCTACCCAGCACTGGTATGAACATACTGGCATTATGTGGGCTACCCAGCACTGGTATGCACATACTGGCAATATATGGGGGCTACCCAGCACTGGTATGCACATACTGGCATTACGTGGGCTACCCAGCACTGATATACACATACTGGCATTATGTGGGCTACCCAGCACTGGTATGCACATACTGGCAATATATGGGGGCTACCCAGCACTGGTACGCACATACTGGCACTATGTGGGCTACCCAGCACTGTTATACACATACTGGCATTATGTGGGCTACCCAGCACTGTTATACACATACTGGCATTATGTGGGCTACCCAGCACTGTTATACACATACTGGCACTATGTGGGCTACCCAGCACTGATATACACATACTGGCATTATGTGGGCTACCCAGCACTGTTATACACATACTGGCATTATGTGGGCTACCCAGCACTGTTATACACATACTGGCACTATGTGGGCTACCCAGCACTGTTATACACATACTGGCACTATGTGGGTTTCCCAGCATTGACGCCTTGATACATTGTCCAATACATGCCCTCTCACACTGACCATGCTGGCATTCCTGAGCTGACCTCTCATAGTACAATACTAAACATTCTAGTACTAGTATCCTCCACTACTATATATTTCCACTGTCTCGCACGGAGAGGCCAACCCTGCATCCAGCACTGGCCTCTCATTACTATATATTTGCATTACAGGGCATCCTCTCTGTCTCATGCTCTGCTATTCTAGTTCTGGCCCCTCCGTCTCTCTGCAGTACCCTGTGCTAAACCTTAGCTCACCTCTAATACTACTTTGTGCTATTCCACTTCTGGCCTCTCACAATACATTGGCCCATAGTACATGTGAGTAAGAGAGCTCAGGGTGTGAGTGGGCCCGTGATATTGGAGTAAGAAAGCTGGGGAGGTGAAATCCCTGGGTACATGTGAGGTGGAGAATGTGTTGTATCGATATGTCAGTGTGTTACACAAATGTGTGTTGGCATAGAGATGAGAGGCCACATTTGTGAGCGAGTCTAGTAATGGGTGGCCAAACATATGAGAGGCCAAGCTCGTGCGTGTGAGACCAGAGGCCAAGCTCGTGCGTGTGAGCCCAGAGGCCACGCTTGGCGTGCAAGTCCTGAGACCAGAGGCCAAGCTTGGCGTGCAAGTCCTGAGACCAGAGGCCAAGCTTGGCGTGCAAGTCCTGAGACCAGAGGCCAAGCTTGGCGTGCAAGTCCTGAGACCAGAGGCCAAGCTTGGCGTGCAAGTCCTGAGACCAGAGGCCAAGCTTGGCGTGCAAGTCCTGAGACCAGAGGCCACGCTTGGTGTGTGTGAGTGCTGAGACCAGAGGCCACGCTTGGTGTGTGTGAGTGCTGAGACCAGAGGCCACGCTTGGTGTGTGTGAGTGCTGAGACCAGAGGCCACGCTTGGTGTGTGTGAGTGCTGAGACCAGAGGCCAAGCTTGGTGTGTGTGAGTGCTGAGACCAGAGGCCAAGCTTGGTGTGTGTGAGTGCTGAGACCAGAGGCCAAGCTTGGTGTGTGTGAGTGCTGAGACCAGAGGCCAAGCTTGGTGTGTGTGAGTGCTGAGACCAGAGGCCAAGCTTGGTGTGTGTGAGTGCTGAGACCAGAGGCCAAGCTTGGTGTGTGTGAGTGCTGAGACCAGAGGCCAAGCTTGGTGTGTGTGAGTGCTGAGACCAGAGGCCAAGCTTGGTGTGTGTGAGTGCTGAGACCAGAGGCCAAGCTTGGTGTGTGTGAGTGCTGAGACCAGAGGCCAAGCTTGGTGTGTGTGAGTGCTGAGACCAGAGGCCAAGCTTGGTGTGTGTGAGTGCTGAGACCAGAGGCCAAGCTTGGTGTGTGTGAGTGCTGAGACCAGAGGCCAAGCTTGGTGTGTGTGAGTGCTGAGACCAGAGGCCAAGCTTGGTGTGTGTGAGTGCTGAGACCAGAGGCCAAGCTTGGTGTGTGTGAGTGCTGAGACCAGAGGCCAAGCTTGGTGTGTGTGAGTGCTGAGACCAGAGGCCAAGCTTGGTGTGTGTGAGTGCTGAGACCAGAGGCCAAGCTTGGTGTGTGTGAGTGCTGAGACCAGAGGCCAAGCTTGGTGTGTGTGAGTGCTGAGACCAGAGGCCAAGCTTGGTGTGTGTGAGTGCTGAGACCAGAGGCCAAGCTTGGTGTGTGTGAGTGCTGAGACCAGAGGCCAAGCTTGGTGTGTGTGAGTGCTGAGACCAGAGGCCAAGCTTGGTGTGTGTGAGACCAGAGGCCAAGCTTGGCGTGCAAGTCCTGAGACCAGAGGCCACGCTTGGCTTGTGTGTGAGTCCTGAGACCAGAGGCCACGCTTGGCGTGTGTGTGAGTCCTGAGACCAGAGGCCACGCTTGGCGTGTGTGTGAGTCCTGAGACCAGAGGCCACGCTTGGCGTGTGTGTGAGTCCTGAGACCAGAGGCCACGCTTGGCGTGTGTGTGAGTCCTGAGACCAGAGGCCACGCTTGGCGTGTGTGTGAGTCCTGAGACCAGAGGCCACGCTTGGTGTGTGTGTGAGTCCTGAGACCAGAGGCCACGCTTGGTGTGAGTCCTGAGACCAGAGGCCACGCTTGGTGTGGGTGTGAGTCCTGAGACCAGAGGCCACGCTTGGTGTGTGTAAGTGCTGAGACCAGAGGCCACGCTTGGTGTGTTGTGAGAGTCCTGAGGCCACCCTTGGTGTGTGTGTGTGTGTGTGTGAGAGTCCTGAGGCCACCCTTGGTGTGTGTGTGTGTGTGTGTGAGAGTCCTGAGGCCACCCTTGGTGTGTGTGTGTGTGTGTGTGTGAGAGTCCTGAGGCCACGCTTGGTGTGTGTGAGAGTCCTGAGGCCACGCTTGGTGTGTGTAAGTGCTGAGACCAGAGGCCACGCTTGGTGTGTTGTGAGAGTCCTGAGGCCACCCTTGGTGTGTGTGTGTGAGAGTCCTGAGGCCACGCTTGGTGTGTGTGAGAGTCCTGAGGCCACGCTTGGTGTGTGTGAGAGTCCTGAGGCTGAGATGAGAGAGCAGGTTTGTGAACACAGAGATGAGTCTAGAGAAAGCCAAGCACCACAGAGAGTGCAGAAACATTGTGTGTTTATCCAGGTAGACTCTGTGAGTGTCAGTGTGTTTGAGAGCGCAGGCTGATGTCTCATCTGAGTTCTGTGTCTTTGGGAGTTCAGGCTGATGTCTCATTTGGTTTCCACAGTGAGTGCATGCTTGTGGGTGTAAACCCTCAGTGTCTCTTGGTGTATTTTAAGCTCCCCCTCCAGCTTCCTGAGTGCTCCACACCACAACCTGTGACATTGTGTCTCCTTCAGTTATCAGCCAGGACTTTGGACTCCACTACTTATTATAGACAGGTGCAGACGTAACCCCTTATTTCCCGGGCAGGATATAACTGACCACTGATACTTTCTTTGCTGACCTATATGTTACAGATATATAATGAATAAGGGAAATTAAGATTTGTGTTGAATTTCAACTTTTCCTTAAAGTATTGGATCGTAACCAAATTAAGATAACCCATAACTGGACACAGCAAAGGTCCCAATTAGGGTAGGAATTAAAGGGTCACCTCAACAGGCAGTTGATTTATATTTAAAGATCATTAAAAACTGGCTATTCATTGTACTAGCAGTTTTTTTATCTACCCTGTTATGTACACACACGGCACAGGAAGCCTCCTGGTGCCGAGCGCACTCGCATCCCGTGTCCCGATGTACTCACTAAGCCCCTAACCCCCTACAACCCTTGCCAGCCCTAACCCTAAACCTAACCCCCTAACCCTAAGTCCATAACCCTAACCCCCTACACCCCTTGCCGGCCCTAACCCTAACCCCCTACAACATTTTCCGGCCCTAACCCTAAGCTCCTAACCCCCTACACCCCTTGCCGGCCCTAACCCTTAGCCCCTACAGCACTTACCAGCCCTAACCCCCTACACCCCTTGCTGGCCCTAACCCTAAGCCCCTACACCCCTTGCCGGCCCTAACCCTAAGCCCCTACACCCCTTGCCGGCCCTAACCCTAAACCCCTACATCACTTACCGGCCCTAACCCTAATCCCTTAACCCCCTACAACCCTTGCCAGCCCTAACCTCCTAACCGTCTTAGCCTAACCCTAACCCCTTAAAAGTAACTTCCTAACCCTAACCCCCTAAACCCCTTACGGACCCTAACCCTCTAAACCTAACCCGATAACCCCTAACCGCTTACCGGGACAACTACATCGAGACTTCGTTGGCGCAGGGTGTACATATAACAGGATAGGTCCACAGTTTTTCTCTACAGTATATCAATGCAGCTCAGTATGCTAATGTGTGTTTAAGAGTACTTGATAAGGGTGGGGGAGGGGTCTAACTGCAAGATAACAACACTACAACGTGGAATTTCCCAGGATTGACTATGTAAAAAAATGGATAACACAAAGTATAGCCAGTTTTTCATGCTCTTTAAGAATACCTTATTGTGGGGACAGAGTCCCATTAATATTATTTTCCATTTAATAATAAGACAATGAGCCAGGAGGGAGAGTCTTGGACAGTAATGTCTATCTAAAAATAGCATTCAATAATAATTATTTACCACCAATTTCCTTATTTTATAATTTGTATTTAATTACAATTTATAGGATACATTTATTTTCAACATTATGGGGACCTTTTCTGTGTCCTTTAAATTAAACAAATGATATTAAAGGGACACTGTTATTGTAAAACAAGTAATGACCAATGCTATCCTGTAGGACGTTTCATGTAGGTCTTTCTTTCGTGTAGGGTCTGTGCAGCAAGCTGTGAATCTCCATAGTGCATCTTCTAATGCACACAGCAGTGTTATCAGCTTCATGTAGGCAGGTGAGGGAGGTTGCTAGAGCAAGAATCAGCCGCACATGGACCAACAGTAGCAGCTGATTGTTCTGTGCTCATTTAGAAGATGCAATATGGAGATTCACAGCTTGTTGACACACTGAAAAATGGTAGGTGGTCAAGACACTAAAAAGGCAACTATCTAGTGATGGAAATTATAATATTTATAATTTATAACATTATGTAATTGAGCTAATAGGGCTCTCATTATGAAGGATACAACTTTTACTTTTAAAGGGCCGTGTTTTCTTACACTGGTTAGTATAGCTTTTCTATATATGCTGATATACTCCTTGTCTATGAAGACTTCCTGTTACTTTATCTTGTCTCGATATCTTCCACAGCTCTCTGTGTCTTAGATGTTTTATAGATTGTCTTAGACCCCTTCTTGATATATACCTCGTTTTAAATGAGTGGTTTCCTGTGGCTTACTTGGTATTTTAATGAATGCTATATGTGTAAACGGGACATTTACATTTCTGCATGAGCACAGCTTGTAGTTATTGTTGCAAGCTGCCTGTGTATGAGCTTGTGTAGGGAGGGTGTCATTCTAAAAGATCCAATTATTTAACAAACTCATCTCTACAAACCTAATTCACTGAGAAGGGTAAGCATGCCCCTCAGGCTTCAAGCTGCCAGGAAGTAATTGAACCAGACAATATGGAACATTCTACTTATATATAGGGAACATATAGATAAATATAATTGCAATTTATTAAAATGTTTAATGTGGAAGTGTTAGATAACTGAAGGTAGTAATTTTATTTTAATGCATTAATTAACTCTTATAATGGGTATAAGTGAGCAGCAGGACCAGACTTAATCACAAAGACTTATATGTATTAAAGCGTCTGATGTTATTCTTATTTATACTATGTTTAATCCCCTATGCAATAAGTTGGCGATTTGCTACCTTACAATTAATTCAAATCTGTTTAAACTAACAGGAAATGCCCGGTGTGCATACAGCTGTATCACTGATCGACAAGTATGACTCACACTGCTGACAGGGACAAATCTCAAAGGCAGATATACAAACAAAGCAGTATATTGTGCTCTAGGACCTTCATTTAAAAAGAAACTTAATAAAATATTAATATAGAAATAATGCTTTCCATGGTTCTTCAAAGGGACGCTGCAGTAGTAAAACAAGTCATGGCCCTTTAAAATAATTTACTATAATAAAATCCTTATTAGACTAATTATTATATGAATTATTATCACATATATAGTGGGTATATATGTGGATCTTTGTGACTGTTCGCAGCGTTTGCAATGTTGCTAATGAACTTGCGTCCCTCGCAGTTGAAGCATGCAAGACTTAGGCTAAGGCACTCATTGCACTGCGAGCCTTGCGAAGCGAGCAGTTGAAGCACACCGGACTTGCGAGGGTCGCAACTGCGAGCCAAGGGCGTAACTCTAAAAACCATAATAATCACACACAGCACAGGGGGAAGGCAAGAAGCCTGGGAGTGAGGTTGCAAGCGAATTTAAGGCATATTTGGCGTTTTCCATCAATCCAAAATCGGCTAAGCGAGGGGAAAAATGGCGGACGCAAAATGTAAACAAATCTGAAACTGGATGAAAACGAGGCTGAGGCAGGCACTCTGGACTTAGAAAATACATGACGGCGCAGACAGTAACACCTACACCAACAGCGCCAGGCACGCGGGACATAAAGGAGAAAGGGACAGGGGGGGATGGTGGATAGACACACATGGCATTCCCAAGCACAAAACTTACAGGTTAATGAAACCTGCAATGAGCAGACCGTACAGTAAGCGGAAGGAAAGGGTCGCGATGAGCGCCACGAGTGGGAGAGGCTTGCAATGAGTGCGAAGGCGCTCATCCAGAGCCCTGCAATGAGCGCCGAAGGTGATCAGTGCAAAGCAGGAAAGTTGAAATACACTGATGAGAGACAGACTCGCAATGAGCGCCAAAGGTGCTCAAAGGAGCAAAAGCTTCACATTGTGTGGCAAACAGCATTGCCAGCCTTACTATTTTATTCCTGTCATTTATGACGGGCAAGTTCCTAGTAACTAGTAGTTATAATTTCCCTCCGCTCAGCACTACAGGGCTGCCACGTTGGCCTCTCTTTCTTCCCATTATGTAGAGCATATAGCTCTATATGATTGACAAGCTGTGAACCTCCATATTGCATCTTCCAATGGATTCCCATAACTGCCAGCAACTTTCTTGCTATCTGTACTGGGAGGAGGAGAACAGTAACTACTACTTGAAAGTACTTTTGTGTGTTGGCACTCACATATTTGTCTGATTTCATGGGCAGTGTCTTACACCATCATGTAGAGCAGTTAATAAGCAGTTAATACTTTTTTTTTTTTTATAATTGTTTCTAAATAATGTCGAGTTCACTTTTTAAATGATTACCTTAAATCTTATCTGTAGTTCAGCTGCACCAGCCCTAATACTGAACTTGTGGGAAGAAAGAACCGGACAGATATTGATCAAAGCTGCTTTACATTGAAGTTTATATTCATGAAGAAAACGAACACTGCAAAGGTTAAGAAATGCTTTATTTAAATGCCCTATGCAGACTGCATTTGCAACACTATTAAATATTAATGAAACCTCCTTCAGGCAGACACTTATATGTGTCAGTGTAATGCAATGTATAAATAATGTATTTCCACAGACTAATTGAATGCAGCTAACACCCCCAAATCAGAAGTTGTCAGTGCTGCAAAGCTGCATTTCCATTTTTATTAACTTTTTTACTGCACTTGGAAATATGGCCTTTTAGAGATGTTTACATTTAGCAAATTTAATTATACTCT
This sequence comes from Discoglossus pictus, assembly GCA_027410445.1. Lineage (NCBI taxonomy): Eukaryota > Metazoa > Chordata > Amphibia > Anura > Alytidae > Discoglossus > Discoglossus pictus. The sequence continues at coordinate 20,144,435 of CM050168.1, forward strand.
AAAATGTGAGCTCTACATCCTTTTAAGGAAGGAGGAAGTGATTACAGGCAGTGACGCTATTAACATGTTGGGAATATGTGTAAATAATTGCTGGTTACCCCCTGGGGCTCTGGATTTATCGTTGGCAGTGTAAAGTCAATGGAAAAAGAAAAGACTGGCCATGCTCAGACTCAAGGAGTAAATAGGCCAGGTTAAATAGTAAATGCCAGGGTCGCCCGCTCAGATTTAGATTTTGTAGATGCAACCAATCACCGAAGAGAGAGATTTTCCCATAGAGCTCAGTAACTCAGCTGGTGCAGCTCCCTGGGATTGTCTGAGGGACGTCCTCCTGGAAATTCAGTATTTTTTCCGGTATCATTTATACGCCCTCTTTTTCCAACAGTTGGTGCCTCCATATTATTGAGGAACTTATTATTGATAAGGTGCAGTGTTTCCAAATTGAATTCAGCCAGGGAATAGTATCAGTGGGACCCCAAGACCCATGGATATCTCCAGCTGAACCCCCAGACAATCAGCATCCCCAAATAATCTTTCAAAATAGGCTAGATAGATATAGGTGGCATAAAACTCTATGCAAAGTGAGCGTTGTTGCCAGTATTAAAGATGAACAAATGGTTTGTCTGTAAGATGCCACTTGCAGGATCTTGCCACACTGCCCACTGATATCAGCCAAGATGGCCCTCTCTGTGATATCCTTCCTTGTGCAGAGCCGGGGGCAACATGCACTGGTAGGGGTTAATTAATTACCATCTATATGCAGAGCATTGCAAGTCTTATAATGTATGTTGCTGTGCATAGCCTTATTACTATAAGGAGCTGTTGTGTTACTTAGTGTGTATTAGTAAGCAGAGCATTTTACCCGTATCTATAGACAACACAGAGCAATGTTGATAGTGCATGGGTCTACAATCTCCATTGGTATGCAGAGCCCTATGTGTTTGTCATGCAGAGCATTAAGCGTTTGCTTTGGCTTGCAGAGCATTATTTGTAATGCAAATCAT
>CM050168.1:20150435-20163111 GCA_027410445.1 Discoglossus pictus
GGAGGGAGGCAGAGAGAGAGAGGGAGGGAGGCAGAGAGAGAGAGGGAGGGAGGCAGAGAGAGAGAGGGAGGGAGGCGGAGAGGGAGGGAGGGAGGCGGAGAGAGAGGGATTGAGGCGGAGAGGGAGGCAGAGAGAGGGAGAGAGGGAGAGAGGCAGAGAGAGGAGGAGAGAGAGGGAGGGAGGCAGAGAGAGGAGGAGAGAGAGGGAGGGAGGCAGAGAGAGGAGGAGAGGGAGGGAGGCAGAGAGAGGAGGAGAGAGGGAGGGAGGCTGAGAGAGGAGGAGAGGGAGGGAGGCATAGAGAGAGAGGGAGGGAGGCATAGAGAGAGGAGAGGGAGTGAGGCAGAGAGAGGAGGAAGCAGAGGGAGGCATAGAGAGGAGGAGGAGAGCGAGGGAGGGAGGCAGAGAGAGGAGGAGAGGGAGGGAGGCAGAGAGAGGAGGAGAGGGGGATGGAGGCAGAGAGGGGGATGGAGACAGAGAGAGGAGGAGAGGGGGATGGAGGCAGAGAGAGGAGGAGAGAAAGGGATGGAGGCAGAGAGAGGAGGAGAGGGAGGGAGGAAGAGAGAGGAGGAGAGGGAGGGAGGCATAGAGAGGGAGGGAGGCATAGAGAGGGAGGGAGGCATAGAGAGGGAGGGAGGCATAAACAGAGGAGAGGGAGGGAGGCAGAGAGAGGAGGAAGCAGAGGGAGGCAGAGAGAGAGATGGAGGGAGTCAGAGAGAGAGGGAGTGAGGCAGAGAGAGGGAGGGAGAGAGGGAGGGAGTGCAGAGAGAGCGCACAGAGAGACAGAACAGACAATTGGACCTAACATATGATACTGCAGGCAAGTTACTAGTATATATAATAATACAATATAATATGGAGTTGTCATGTGGAATAAGAGCACTGTGGGTTTTCTCATTTGCATATCCCCGCCCACAATATTGGCTTATTTCTGTTGCATACTGAGGTTATGTGACCTATTTAAGACATGTTTTTGTACATTTATTTTAAGGAAGTTCTTTAAAAAAAATACATCTGTGAAATGTGTGAACAGCACAACCTAACAATTTATCAGATTTTACATGAGGAAGTGTCCCATATTGTACTTATTTATTCTATATCGTGAAATGCGAGCTGCCCACGTTATTCTGTGTAGCCGCCCCATTTTAGTAAATAGTGCCCAGTGTGTATGAGATACTCTGCACTAATATATAATGCAGTATTTCCCTCCGCTGCATGTGTGACATGTATGTAACGTGTTCTGTACCCGGCCTCTCTATCCCCAGCACTGCTGGTCTCTGGCACTGAAGCGGTTACTTATTTTGTCAGGATATACCAGTTTAAGAAATGAGCTTTCACTTCTGCTTTTACCATTTTTCACTTCTCTGACACCTTTGCCCGTCTGTGTGCCAGCTCATACTATGTGCATCATCGCAGAGATATGGCATGGGGCCCCTCATGCTGTATGTGTCATGTTTATAAATATTTAAATATTATTTATAAACAAATAATGCATTTCATTTTCAACATTTGTAATTATTTTTTTTAACGGCAGCGAACATGTTACCACTAGCCATTCTGCTGATAGACTTTACATAGCCACTAGACAATGGAACTAGCCCCAGTAGGATAACCCTCCCCCTCAAGCTATGGGCAGACTAGCAATCCATATTTGCAACGTATGCAAAAAAGTCACAACATTACCAGCTGTGTAAGCCTTGAGCATCAAAGCATTTGAGGTAAAAGCTTTATATTAGTATATTACATGTGCTACTGACTTGGAGTCTGAGTGGGTGTGATGTGCTCTTTGTATGATTTATATTGGAGTAGGTGGGAGGCGGCTGAGTCAGATATGCTTTTAGAATTTGACATCTTCCCCCTTCCATGAACTTGCTCTGAAGTTGTCTGTCACAAGTAAACTGAACCTTCTTGTCTTGGAATGTAAGTGTTACCCTAATGGCTCCCTCTAGGTACCGGCAGATATGACTAACATGAAGAAAGCCGATGGCTTACACATTATGTTACATACCATACTAATGTGGACTTGCCTATGTTGTTTAGTCGTTCAGTTGTGTCCAACTGTCTGCAACCCTACGGACTGGAACATGCTGGGCACATCTATCAGCCAGTGCTGCCAAGCTCATGATAACCTTATGGGTTAGCACCGGAAGATTATCTTGGCCAAGATACTGGAGTGGGATGCCATTTCTCTCTCTATGATTTCTGAACTCTCTGCTATAACCTGTCCATCTTGGTTGGCCCTACATGGTATAACTCACAGCTTCATTGAAGTACATAAGCCCCTTCACCATCTAACTGTAGGCAACAAAGCAAGGACTTCTCATGGACAGCAGGACATGGCTTCTGGTGACGCTCTGCCATGGGCACCTCAGTGAGGCCATTCATTCACCTCCAAGATCTCTATACAATTCACCTCCAAGACCTCCATTCATTCACCTCCAAGACCTCCATTCATTCACCTCCAAGACCTCCATTCATTCACCTTCATTTATTCACATGATCTCCATTTATTCATCTCCAAGATCTCTATTTATTCACTTTCATTCATTCACCTCCAAGATCTCTATTCTTTCACATCCAAGATCTCTATTCATTCACCATCATTAATTCACATCCAAGATATCTATCCATTCACCTCCATTCATTCACATGATCTCCATTCATTCACCTCCAAGATCTCTATTTTTTCACATCCAAGATCTCTATTCATCTCCAAGATCTCCATTTATTCATCTCCAAGATCTCCATTTATTCATCTCCAAGATCTCCATTTATTCATCTCCAAGATCTCCATTCATTCACCTTCAAGATCTCTATTTCGGGCAGTGGAAAGCGTCCTTTACCCTTAGTCTTGAAGCTGAAGAGCAAGGACTGGAGCCCCGGGCAGTGGAGCAGAGGTCACCCTCCACCTGTGGACCAAAGAGTGAGGTCTCCAGTCTCAGCCACCAGACCTCTGCAATACAGGAAGGAAATAGAGAGATTCCGATGTCCCAAGAAAGACCTCATCTAGATACTGTGTCCAGTTCTGAGACCGGATCTCCAAAAGGATAATAATAAATTTCAAAGGAAGACGACTAGAATAAGATTAGTCTTTTAGACCAGGCAGCACATGGACAGACTTCATGGCCCTGGGGAGGGGAGGATATAGAGTGTATAACAGACTTATCTTCCAGAAAAAGTATAATGCAAGAATAAGAGGTGATGAAATGAAGTTGGAAGATTAAGGGGTAATATTCCAAAACCCTACTTTACCCTATGGGTAGTAGATAAGTGGACATGGTAGTGACACATACAGTTTAAACGGTCCATTGAAGGCATTTTTTTCCGAATATTTTATAATATTGAACAGTGTCTTTCTTTTTCTAGTACGTTTATACAAGTTTAACGAAATATACATCTTCATTTAAATGCATGATTTGAAAAAAATGTGCATCCCACGTCCCTTTAAACAACTCAAACATAGGCTCAGTACGTTTTAAAGTAGATAGCATGGGCAGTCTAGCAGGGCTTTTCTGATCTATATTTCTATGGAAGTCACTGGCATTGTAGAAAGATCTTTATTCACAGCCAAATAAATAATAAACCTCATCCTATGGGCCCTGGAGCAATATATCTTCCTTACATCTTTGGGCAATGATTAAATTAGATTAGATTGCTTCTCTATATTGTCTTTTAAATAAATATAATAATGGAGAATTTTTTTATTTTATTTTGTAACCTTTATACAGTCTGTAGGCTTCCATTTTGTTTTCTTGCCTGCTACTGTCTGCCACGGTGTGTCCTTGTAGGCTAAGGCAGTTGTAGATTCCACATTCCCACTGTGCAGGTCAGTTGATCGGCTCAAACCAAAATGGTAGCGTACACAGCAGCTTGATTACATGCAAAATGTAGTAAATTACAAGTGTAGTTCTTCGGAAGAGTAAGTCTTAAAGGAAAGCTGTGAGCAGCGTCGCAGTTACTCATGTACAGGGGAGCAAGTTCTGCTTTTATTAATTAGAAGATAGAAGTCCTCAGACATTCGACTCCAAGGAGCTCAGGTCAGAGGGGACATTGTGCGAAGGAAATCAATACCACGGAGGGAAGTCCTGCACTTAAGGGCCTGACACTGATGGCTGGTGGGTCTGGTGGGCAGTATATCTGGGCGTGGGGAGCTAATGGCTCTGTGCACACCCCCCCCCCCCCCTCCCCAGAGATGACTCCTTCCAGGAGGAGGTCAGGAGGATGTTTAAGTTGATGGACTCCTGGATTATGACGGGATATTTATTGAGATTTAGCTAATGACTTAATGGACTGAGGTATTTACTGAAAACCTTTCACATGTTTTACAGCTGATCCGTCTTACTTGGCCTCGGTGGTGTCTTAAGATGGGTTGAGTTATAATAAACTAGAAAAGTAGCTTAGCAAGTCTGCAATTAGGCAAAAATAAATCTAGCAGCAGGAATTTGTATTTTCAGACCCATAATCAGCATCTTATCTTTGTTCCATAAAATATAAGTTATGTATGGGAGGATGTGACGGAGTTGGTGCCGAGTAGCCAGCCCACGTTGGGTTCCCTAGTGGTCCAGTGGTTAGGATTTGGTGCTTTCACTGCTGCGACCTGGGTTTGATCCAGTCAGGGAACCAAGAGGTCACACCACCCCGAAGCCATGCAGGGCTGGGCTTGGTCAGTACTTGGATGGAAGACCACTTAGGAATACCTGGAGCTGTATGCTGTGGCAACTGGCAACCCACTCCAGTATCTCTGCCATGTATCCCAGGTGGATCAGCATGGTCCATGAGGTCACTGAGTGTCGGACAAGACTGAAACACACCCAGCTAACATTACATCGTCTGGGTGCCCCACAGCGTACTTATATGTGGCACTAAGAATGGAGGATCCCTGGGTCTGGTCACAGCTAAGAAATACAGATATTGAAATACATTTTCTGGCATTACATTTTCTTCTTGTTAATAACAATATATGGCAAACTTGGTGCCAGGAAATCAGTCCTATAATTTCATTTAATGATTCATTTTCTTATTTTAAAAATTGAAAACATGTATGCGGAGTTGTTATATGGTGCAATATGGCAAATTGTGGGGAGAAGTTATATGGAGCAATAGTAGGAGTATTATGAAGTAGTCCTTCTGGATCGCTACCTTGTAGTGGTGAGAGTGCTTGTGTACTTCAGTGAAGCTGCGAGCTATACCATGTAGGGTCACTCAAGATGGTCAGGTCATAGCAGAGAGGTCAGACAAATTGCGGTCCACTGGAGTATTTTGGCCAAGAAACCCTCCAGGGTCAATGGGAGTGGGAAATGGCTGAACAGACGTTATATGGGGCAATTTAGTAAATTAAAGGGATGGCTTATTTGGGGTGTTTGGGAGCAACTGGACTTATGGGGAGCAGGTATATGGAATAGTAGATGCTCTTAAGTAAGATTTATATTGAATAATTATTATATGAAGAGTAAATGTGTGTATATGCAGAGAAGATTCAATCTTGCCTTGACTTCATGAGAGATTATTATTTTATCTATCAATAGATGGTGAGTAAGGCTGAGTATGATGGTGAGTTAGGCTGAGTATGATGTGAGTTAGGCTGAGTATGATGTGAGTTAGGCTGAGTATGATGGTGAGTTAGGCTGACTATGATGGTGAGTTAGGCTGACTATGATGGTGAGTGAGGCTGACTATGATGGTGAGTGAGGCTGACTATGGTGGTGAGTGAGGCTGACTATGGTGGTGAGTGAGGCTGACTATGGTGGTGAGTGAGGCTGTGTATGATAGTGAGTTAGGCTGACTATGATGGTGAGTGAGGCTGACTATGATGGTGAGTGAGGCTGTGTATGATAGTGAGTGAGGCTGTGTATGATGGTGAGTTAGGCTGACTATGATGGTGAGTTAGGCTGACTATGATGGTGAGTTAGGCTGACTATGATGGTGAGTGAGGCTGACTATGATGGTGAGTGAGGCTGACTATGATGGTGAGTGAGGCTGACTATGGTGGTGAGTGAGGCTGACTATGGTGGTGAGTGAGGCTGACTATGGTGGTGAGTGAGGCTGTGTATGATGTGAGTGAGGCTGTGTATGATGTGAGTTAGGCTGAGTATGATGTGAGTTAGGCTGAGTATGATGGTGAGTTAGGCTGAGTATGATGGTGAGTTAGGCTGAGTATGATGGTGAGTTAGGCTGAGTATGATGGTGAGTTAGGCTGACTATGATGGTGAGTGAGGCTGTGTATGATGTGAGTTAGGCTGAGTATGATGTGAGTTAGGCTGAGTATGATGTGAGTGAGGCTCAGTATGATAGTGGACGAGGCTGAGTATGATGGTGAGTTAGGCTGAGTATGATGGTGAGTTAGGCTGAGTATGATGGTGAGTTAGGCTGAGTATACATCGCTCATACACTCTCCGTCTCAGGAGACAAATATAGTACTTGCACCACTGCAAATAACCCTTTTCTATTCAGCAGAATCCCATAAATAGATCATGTTTCAGCACTGTATAAATATCATATACTGAGGAACACCCCATTTATTTCCCAGGGTGCAGCTGCTTTCCGGCACTTGCTAAGACTTTTTAATATGTTTTTTGGTCATTTTTAGAGATGGAAATGGTGATTTGTTGATGATTATTTCACTTGAATGGTCTCATATGCGACTCCTGATTCACTTTAAAGGGCCCCAGGGTGCTAAAACCCTTTTTATTTTACCCAAAGGGACTGATTGTAAGAATGGAATGAGCTGGTAATGATGTATAGATAATGAGGAGAGTATTTAGGAGCACTGTGTGATATTAGTATAGTTATAGATAGATACAATGCACTGTGTATTATTGAAGAGGAGCATGCCCTCTCACCCCAGAGAACAGGTTGGGGTCTTATGGGCATCCCCCGGCCCGCCTGTTGCCCGCCCCTTACCTACAGTGTGCTCCTTTTGTGGCCCAGCCCCTAGTCTTCACTCCTAACCGGCAACATTATTTGGTATGTCTGTTACTTTTAGCTTTTTATCACATCAAATTCCTTAAAGGGATAAGGAAGTATTCTGCATTTTACTAGGTATTTAATATCCCTGTGTATCTATTTACTTGCATGAACTTTATATTATTATTATTATATGCTTATAAGATCTATTTTTACTGCCCAAAATCATACAAATAGTTCCTGTATGGGTATGTGCACTGCAGCATATGCAGACACAGATTCTGTAGAGCTAGCTCTGCAGTATTGTATCCTAGGATCTATCCTTTTATGGTGTCCGCTGGTGTCTGCAGTGTGACCTCCAACCGCTAGATGGCGCTGCCGATATTTTGTAGCGCTGCTGTTACGTAAGAGAAGTTCTAAGCTTATAATGTTAGCCTAACCCTAACCTTCACCTAACCCCAACCCTAACCCTAACAGTTTACCTAAGCCTTGACTCTTTGATATGGCACCAGAATATCGACATCTAGTGGATGCTCACCGCCACTGCATGCTGCCTGCGCTGCGCCCCTATAAAATGATAGGTCCGTATCCTAACCTATAAGTGGCCATGTCTCCGCAGTGTGTTGCTGAGAGATGGTCTTGGATTGGTTAGTATGAGACACAGCAAAGTAATTACAGCAGTCTTTAATCTTAGTGAGCCGCAGAGGGCAGACCCATGCAGGGACTATTTATTTGATTGCATGCAGTAAAAACAGAGCTTATAAGCACTTCTTAATAAAATAAATTACATTAAAGTAAATAGATACACAGGGATATGATCTACCTAGTAAAATGCAGAAAACTTCCATATCTATTCAAGGTTGTTCTGTATCATTAAATAGAGCAATGGACACTTAGTGAGAGAAAAAATAACTATTTTTGAATCTTTCAAACTCGTCCATATTTCACTATTTTATACGTTTTTATATAACTTACGGCTAATTACAGTCTGTTCGTCTCTTGTGTTTCTGAAGGACTAAATACCACAAGCTCCCTGTAAATACTGCGCCTTCTGCTGCAACCACATATCTTTTTTTTATTATTTTGTTTTCTCCAGAGATATAAGTAACCCCAAAGGAAACTAAACTGAAATGTCTTATTGTAGTGAATGGTGTATAGAAGAGGGAGCTTGTAATTTACTGTCCTTTCAGAATCTGAGAGCTTCCCTCAGAATAAGCTCAGTATATTACCCAGCGCTAAACTGCAAATAATATCAAGGTAATTAATCACTTTGAGGACTTTAAAAGCTAAATATTTGCTTTATAAAAATGGAGATAATAAAAAAAAAAAAATAGAAGTGTTAATGATGTGACGCTGCGGGTGCGGGGCTGATGGTGCGGGGCTGGTGGTGCGGGGCTGGTGGTGCGGGGCTGATGGTGCAGGGCTGGTGTTGCGGGGTCTGGTGGTGCACTGCTGATGGTGCGGGGCTGGTGTTTCAGGGTCTGAAGGTGCACTGCTGATGGTGCAGGGCTGGTGGTGCACTGCTGGTGGTGCGGGGCTGGTGGTGCACTGCTGATGGTGCAGGGCTGGTGGTGCACTGCTGGTGGTGCGGGGCTGGTGGTGCACTGCTGATGGTGCAGGGCTGGTGGTGCACTGCTGGTGGTGCAGGGCTGGTGTTGCGGGGCTGGTGGTGCACTGCTGGTGGTGCGGGGCTGGTGTTGCGGGGTCTGGAGGTGCACTGCTGATGATGCGGGGCTGGTGGTGCAGGGCTGGTGTTGCGGGGTCTGGTGGTTCACTGCTGATGGTGCGGGGCTGATGGTGCGGGGCTGATGGTGCGGGGCTGGTGGTGCACTGCTGGTGGTGCGCTGCTGGTGGTGCGCTGCTGGTGGTGCGGGGCTGGTGGTGCGGGGCTGGTGGTGCGGGGTCTGGTGGTGTACTGCTGATGGTGCACTGCTGATGGTGCACTGCTGGTGGTGCACGGCTGATGGTGCGGTGCTGGTGGTGCACGGCTGGTGGTGCGGCGCTGCATTAATTGCAAAACCTGTTCCTGCAGAAATGTTAAAGGGACATTGACGATTTTAGGATTTTACTAGGTATATCATATCCCGGTGTATCTATTTACTTTCACATACTTTATTTTATTAAGAAGTGCCTATAAGCTCAGTTTTTACTGCCTAAAATCATACAAATAGTCCCTGTATGGGTCTGCCTAGCCTATCAGGTCTCAGCAGCATGTTGCAGAATGTAGCGAAGATGGTCACTGATTGGTTATTTTTAAACCACTGCACAGCAAGTACAGCAGTGTCTGTTTCTGCATCCGCTGTTGAGGACAGACCCATACAGGGACTATTTGTATGATTTAAGGCAGTAAAAACAGACCATATAAGCACTTCTTAATAAAATACATAAAAGTAAATAGATACCCAGGAGTATTATATTCTTAGTGATATCCCTAAGTAATACCGAGCTCTGCCCCATGTATTCCCTCTCTGTACATAATTGTATTTATAATAATGTGTATTGGGTTTGCAGACACAATTGGCATCTTATTCTGTGCCTATTAAGTCTGAGAGTCCGTATCCGTGGGGTCATATAACGAGCGGTAATCATATATGTGCTCTCATGCAGTGCAGTACTTTATAATATACTAGAACTAGTCCGCGCCCCGTGGCTGCTAAATACAGGTTTTATTGTTGTGCGTCGTGTATGAGAGTAAACAGTCAGCCCACGGGATCATTAGCAGCCCTGCAGGAGGAATTAGTGATATACAGCTGTAATGTGGGAAATATGTATATTAATGCAAATATAATGGAGAGGGGTTAGCTATAGAGCAGGGGTGGGCAAGTTCGGTCCTGAAGAGCCACGCACAGGCCTGAATTTGTGGATATCCTTTCTGCGCACAGGTGTGTCAATCAGGATGACTGAAGAAGCTAATGACTCACCAGGGATATCCTCAAATCCAGGCCCATGTGTGGCCCTCCAGGACCGAACCCTGGTATAGGGAGTGGTGGGGTACACTACCAGAGACAGTCACAGCCCAGGTTCTAATTATGGTATAATTTAAAGTCTAGGTAATCGCAAGTAATTAATTGAATAGTTATTAACATTAAAGTTTGCAATATTTAGTTGGCCTTTCTGATCCACCCACAAACCAAGATTCTAATCTCTTGATAATTGGCTTAACTATTGGAAAAGCCCTGATGCACAGAAAAAGACTAGGCAGGCTCAGGCCCAGGTGACTGCAGGGAAGACAATGGACACAATGCCTTGTTATGGTTAACCATCTCTTGTTTATGAAGTGTTCTGCAGCAAGTTCCCTAGATTATGGCTACTTTATGATTATTTTTGGTACCTAATCAAGTAATTGAGACAAAGGTTTCTTTCACATTGTAAAAGCTTCGCCTTTTATGTTTCAGCTGTTAAATCCTTTTTAATGCTGCTGAGGCCATTTATCATGCTGTTATGCTAACCACCTCTTAGCTTATGTAGTGCTCTGCAGCAAATTCCCTAGATTATGGCTGCTTTATGATTTCTTGGGGTGGCTAATCAAGTAATTAAGACATTACTCTCTCATTAACAAAATATTTGACCCTTGTTAGTAGGTGGATCAGAAACACTGACAGCAATGTTGGTTTACTGTAGGGAAATGCATTTTTTTTAAATAACATCCAATGATAATGTACATATTTAGAACCCCTGCTGTGTCACTTTAAAGGACTTCTTGTCACATTTTTTGTATGTGCTGTTCTGAATAACTACAATGGGCAAAACAAATGAACACAACCTTTTAAATGCTTAACATTTATTTATTACTGTGGCGTTCCATTTTTTTTCTCAGCTGGTACAGTCTGCCACTTTCTCAGAAGGGTGTGTCCTTTGTAAACTAAGACTAAGTTGTAGATTCCACATTCCTGCTGTGCAGATAATCTCATAAAAACTAAAATAATAACTTACACAGCAGCATAATTACATCTAAAATGTAAACTTTAAGTTTGTCCGATTGACATCCCTGCAGTTTTAGCTGCCACATTCCCACTGTATAGTATAAGCTGCATTTATAGCCTCCTTTGGTTTCAGTAGAATCCAAAATTGCAAATTCCTCTCTACACATGTGTATAAAAGGTAACACATTATTTAATAATTTTATTACCATTTTGCCTCTTGTCAATGTTAGATCTTCAAAAGATTAAATTGTAATTATCGGACTAGAGTGGCCCTTTAAATACAACCTGGTATTATGTTAATGGAGCTGATCTCTATGGCGTGTCTGTGTTGTGACGGGAAATGGGGATGGGCACTGGGATCGCCCCATCCTGGTCAGAGAGTTAAATAGCTTTTTAGGGATTAGTGAATCAGGCCAGGCTTTCAGGATTGTATGCACAGAAAGCAGATGCAGAAAATAGTTCTACTGTAGGACCTGCTGGGTAGATAACCATTGGTGTGAGATAAAGGGACTCTGTGTCATGGATGCTTCTCGGCACCATCATGTAGAGCTGACAAGATAAAATGGATATGGTTTAAAAAATGTATTAAAGGGACATGGAATTTGAATTTTTATTATATCCTGTTATGGTAGCGCAGCACAAGGCAGGAGCAGTGGCAGTGAGCATCCGCTAGATGGCGCTGCCGATATTCCGATGCCATATCATAGAGTCAAGGCTTAGGTAAACGGTTGGGGTTGAAGGTTGCATTTAGGGTTAAGGTGATGGTTAGGATTAGTTCAAGGGTTAGGCTAACATTATAAGCTTAGAGCTTCTCTCACATCAATAGCGCTGCAAAATATCAGCAGCGCCATCTAGTGGTTGGAGGCCGCTCTGCAGCAGCGGACCTGTCCCAACACCATAATCCGATAGATCCCACTTTTCTATCCAATATTTGTTTTATATATAAAATTGTCTTTCCATCAAAAATATTTAGTAAAACTTGTATACACTTATTGGAAACGAACAGGAAATACCGTCAATAGATCTCATTGGCAGACACTTATGACTCATACAGAGATATTGCTGCTCATTGGCTGAGAGAGACAAGCCCTCCAAATCGCTACAGGCATCACTATTGGATGATGTGAAGTGTCATCAAATTTAGGGGAGGAGCATTACACTTAAATACAGCAGTTTTCTTGGCAAAGATACTGCAATGGGTTGCCAGTTCCTTCTCCAGTGGAACACAATTTGTCTGACCTCTCTGCTACTTGAAAGTCTAAATGTTGTTGTTTTTTTTAACTTGGTTTTCCATAAATAATTTCCATGAGCATTTTTGTGCATTCCAGTCTATGGGGGGTACTGACACTTCCACAAGAAATCCCTAAATTATGGCTGCTTTATGATTCTTTTTTACACTTTAAAGGCTTCTGCTTGTAACAAAGTAACAATATTAGCAAGCCAAGGATATAAAACTATTTTAAGTGAAGGTCAGAATTTCTGAAGACTCTGTTTATGAGTGAAGGAATCCATGTTGTGTTTGTTGCATTACTTCCTGAGAGCTGGATCATGGGTGTGTGCTTTTGTATGTATCAGTGTGGGGAGGAGAACATAGATTGAACTCGTAGGTCTTTGTTAGATAATTGGATCCGAATGAAATTGGCCCATTTTCACAGGCACAGAAGCAAGAAGTCGACTCAGTAGATGCAAGCACAGCTCTCCAGAAATATAAACACCCCATTCACAGACACAACTTCCACCAATGCATCATGGATGCCTCCAGGATCCAGCAGTGGCTTAAAAATGTATTTGTTTCTAATTAAAAGTGTAATTAATTTGTACTCATCTTAATTGTGCTCTTAGACTCAAAGTGA
>CM050168.1:20163598-20186098 GCA_027410445.1 Discoglossus pictus
CGCCATTGCTCCCTTTCTCTCATCCTCCTCTCTTTTTCTCTTTCTCTCTCTCTCATCCTATTCTCTCTCTCTTCTCTCATCCTCCTCTTCTCGATCCCTCTCTCGCTCATCCTCCTCTCCCTTTCTCCCTCTCTCATCCTCCTCTCTCTTCTCTCTCTCTCTCTCTCTTTCCTTCTCTCTCTCCTTCTCTCTCTCTCTCTCCATCATCATCATATTCTCTCATCCTCTTCTTCTCTCTCTCTCTCATCCTCTTCTTCTCTCTCTCTCTCATCCTCTTCTTCTCTCTCTCTCATCCTCTTCTTCTCCCTCTCTCTCATCCTCCCCTCTCATCCTCCTCTTCTCTCTCTCTCTCTCTCTCTCTCCATCATCATCATCTTCTCTCATCCTCTTCTTCTCTCTCTCTCATCCTCTTCTTCTCTCTCTCTCATCCTCTTCTTCTCTCTCTCTCATCCTCTTCTTCTCTCTCTCTCATCCTCTTCTTCTCTCTCTCTCATCCTCTTCTTCTCTCTCTCTCATCCTCCTCTCTTCTTCTTTATCCCTCTTTCTCTCATCCTCTTCTTCTCTCATCCTCCTCTCCTCTTCTCGTTCTCGTTCTCATCCTCCTCTCCTCTTCTCTTTCTCTCTCTCTCTCTCTCTCTCTCTCTCTCTCTCATCCTCCTCTTCTCTATCCCTCTTTCTCTCATCCTCTTCTTCTCTCTCTCTCTCTCTCTCTCTCTCTCTCTCTCTCTCTCTCTCTCTCTCTCATCCTCTTCTCTCTCTCTCTCTCTCTCTCTCTCTCATCCTCCTCTTCTCTTTAACTCTCTCTCTCATCCTCCTCTTCTCTTTCTCTCATCCTCCTCTCTTTTTCTCTTTCTCTCTCTCTCATCCTATTCTCTCTCTCTTTCTCTCATCCTCCTCTTCTCGATCCCTCTCTCGCTCATCCTCCTCTCCCTCTCTCATCCTCCTCTCTCTTCTCTCTCTCTCTCTCTCTCCTTCTCTCTCTCCTTCTCTCTCTCTCTCTCTCTCTCTCCATCATCATCATATTCTCTCATCATCTTCTTCTCTCTCATCCTCTTCTTCTCTCTCTCTCTCTCCCTCTCATCCTCTTCTTCTCTCTCTCTCTCATCCTCTTCTCTCTCTCTCTCTCTCTCTCTCTCCATCATCATCATCTTCTCTCATCCTCTTCTCTCTCTCTCATCCTCTTCTTCTCTCTCTCTCTCATCCTCTTCTTCTCTCTCTCTCATCCTCTTCTTCTCTCTCTCTCATCCTCTTCTTCTCTCTCACTCATCCTCTTCTTCTCTCTCTCTCATCCTCTTCTTCTCTCTCTCTCATCCTCTTCTTCTCTCTCTCTCATCCTCTTCTTCTCTCTCTCTCATCCTCTTCTTCTCTCTCTCTCATCCTCCTCTCTTCTTCTCTATCCCTCTTTCTCTCATCCTCTTCTTCTCTCATCCTCCTCTCCTCTTCTCGTTCTCGTTCTCATCCTCCTCTCCTCTTCTCTTTCTCTCTCTCTCTCTCTCTCTCTCTCTCTCTCTCATCCTCCTCTTCTCTATCCCTCTTTCTCTCATCCTCTTCTTCTCTCTCTCTCTCTCTCTCTCATCCTCTTCTTCTCTCTCTCTCTCTCTCATCCTCTTCTCTCTCTCTCTCTCTCTCTCTCTCTCTCATCCTCCTCTTCTCTTTCACTCTCTCTCTCATCCTCCTCTTCTCTTTCTCTCATCCTCCTCTCTTTTTCTCTCTCTCTCTCTCTCATCCTATTCTCTCTCTCTTTCTCTCATCCTCCTCTTCTCGATCCCTCTCTCGCTCATCCTCCTCTCCCTTTCTCCCTCTCTCATCCTCCTCTCTCTTCTCTTTCCTTCTCTCTCTCCTTCTCTCTCTCTCTCTCTCCATCATCATCATATTCTCTCATCCTCTTCTCTCTCTCTCATCCTCTTCTTCTCTCTCTCTCTCATCCTCTTCTCTCCCTCTCTCATCCTCTTCTCTCTCTCTCCTTCTCTCTCTCCTTCTCTCTCTCTCTCTCTCTCTCTCTCCATCATCATCATCATCATCATCTTCTCTCATCCTCTTCTTCTCTCTCTCTCATCCTCTTCTTCTCTCTCTCTTTCATCCCCTTCTCTCTCTCTCTCTCTCTCTCTCCATCATCATCATATTCTCTCATCATCTTCTTCTCTCTCATCCTCTTCTTCTCTCTCTCTCTCTCTCATCCTCTTCTTCTCTCTCTCTCTCATCCTCTTCTCTCTCTCTCTCTCTCTCTCTCTCTCTCTCTCTCCATCATCATCATCTTCTCTCATCCTCTTCTTCTCTCTCTCTCTTTCTCTCATCCTCCTCTCCTCTTCTCTTTCTCTCATTCTCCTCTCTTCTTCTCTTCTCTTTCTCTCATCCTCCTCTTCTCTTCTCTTTCTCTCATCCTATTCTCTCTCTCTCCTCCTCTCCCGGTTTTATCCAATATATATCCATGCACTGGGTATTCGCTGCCTTTTCTCTTCTCTGTGTGAGCCTGGTCTTGTGATACTCTGCAGAGCTCTATACTGCTGCCCTTTTTACTCTGCATTATGGACTTGTTGCTTTTGACTCCATGGTATTTTCCTGCCCCTCATGGGCCTGCCCAGCCTCCGCTCTCTTGATTCCCCCTTTACGGACCTTCTCTGTTTTTTTGTCTTCTCTTTACCCCTCCTCGCTGCTTCCAGGAGGCGGAGGTACTTGTCTCGCGCACAGGTACAATTCTGGGGCTCGGCTTGGGTGCAGCTAAAAATACTTTTAAGCTCTTTACCCAGAATAACACTGAGCACATTAGCATAAAAGTGACACAGCAAAGGTGCCAGTTATTGCACAATGAAAAAGAGTTCTTATTAAGAATAAAGGATTAAAGGAGTACTATGTTATATGCCATAACATTGTGAGTTTATTAATGGTCCTTGATAAAGAGAGTTAGAGAACAGGTGTCTCATAATTAATTAATGTTTAAAATATTTATATGCTTTTGCAATACCCGGGACCTTTGCTGTGTTCCTTTAAAGGGATTAACAAATGATATTAGGGTGATACTGAGCTGCTTCTAAAAACGACACATCTTGTGCAAAATAAGAACTTTGCCAAGTGCAATATATTTTTTAAAAAGCAATAATATAGAAAATGTGATTAAATTTGTTCAGAATTGGGTTATTTTCAATGGGTAAGCTCCACCCACAAGCTGCTTCTCCCAGACATAGGATGGGTGGTGTTTTTGATATTGCTGAAATAATATAAAGGGGTCTATAAAGAATAGTTAGGTAGGGCTTGATAAAAAAAACAAACGTTAATTAATATTAAAGTTCTGGATCTCTCCACCCCTTGAATGAAGTATTGTGGCTGGAGTGGACCTGCCAGACTCTCTGAAACGCACATTAGTATTGGGGGGTAGTTTAACCTGAGCTGCTAACCACATACACACACACACTTTCTAGACATGCTATCATACTGCCAGTTTAGATAGCCCTCTCCTCTGGGTTGCTCCACTCCAGCCACAACACTTCATTAATAAGGCTCAGAGAGCCATTATTGAAAAATAGTAATTACTGTAATTGTTTGAATGACCTGTAAACACTTTTTTTTTATTATCAATCCCTGTCTAACTATTCATTAGCGCACTAAAGTCGCCCTTTTAGGCATATCCCATATGGATTGGTGGGATAAGAATTTACAATCCCAGCAACAATAATCCCGCCCCTTCTATATACAGGAGATTTACTTGTTGGGGGAGGAGCATATATATTTAAATACCTTTATTCTTGAACACACTTTATGTCATGTTTTCTGTATTATCTTTTATTTTATGGTAATTTTAGAACCTGTTCTAGTGTCTGTTAACCCTATGGGTGAATGCCTGGCCCAGGGTGCATGCTCCCCTTAAGGCTGCCCCCCCCATACTTCTTTTCCTATAGTCCTTCTCCTCTCCCAGTACTCTATCTTCTCTACAAGAACTAGTGTAATTAATGCTCTCTTTTGTTAATGAATATAAACCAGGCTAATAATGAGGATTCAATAGGACGATGCATGGACTCACTCTGAGTGATGGGTGAGTGAGAGAGGCCAATATAGCAGCCGCCTAGCGGCAAAATTAAAAGACCGTTCTATTAATAACTATATAATATGGTTTATATGCAACCTATAATTTTAAATGGCCACAACTATCCCCTTAAACAGATTTAATTACATATAAGAGAGGAAAATTACCTAAAATACATTATAAATAATAGTTTGCAGAAGCCTGATTTACTTTAAAAGTATCTGCCCATTAGTTACACTAGTTCTTCATGGCAACCTTGTGTAAATATGACTTTGATCTGTCTTGTAACTGTTTAATGTCTGACCTACTCTGCTCTAGAGCTCAGGACAGGCCATACCTCGCGTGGTGTCCAGCTGTATCCGCTTCATTAACTTACATGGTAAGGACATTTTAATTAATTTATGTTTGCGTCATTCAGTCGTGTCCAACTCTCCGTGACCTCATGGACCATAACACACCATGCTGATCCACTTGGTATTCTTAAGGGATATTATTAGCACTTTAAAGAAATTACCTTTAGTTCTCATCTGGTTCCCTGGTGGTCCAGTGGTTAGGATTTGGTGTTTTTACTGCTGTGATCTGGGTATGATTCCAGTCAGGGAACCAAGAGTTCACACCACACTGAAGCATGGTTGGGTCTGGTCAGTACTTGGATGGGAGACCACATATGAATACCAGGAGCTATATTCTGTGCCCACTAGAGAAGGAACCGGTCACCCCTTTCCAGTCTCTCTGCAATGAATACCAGGTGGATCAGCATGGTGGGTTGCAGCTCATGAGGTCATGGAGAGTCGGACACGGCTGAGCAATGAAAACACACACAAACAGCTGCCATATGTCACTGCTGCCTACAGATTATCTGAAAGAACCAAAAAGCACAAGCATCCTGCCAATGCCAACGTTTGTGGTCAATTTTATCCTTTAGTTTCTCCAGAGATACTTATCCCATACTAAATAAGATGAAAATTATTATTGCGGTGTATAGGTGTGTATAATTATATATGTCTGCCTAAAGATTCAAGCACTTCTTGTGCACAGATGCATTTCCTTCCAGTCCCACGGAAGCTAAAAGGATATGGGAGGTTTATGTATTTCACTAGTAATATAATATACTAATGTATCTATTTACTTTGATATACTTTATTTTATTAAGAAGTGCCTAAAAGTTTCCTATTTCCCCCTAAAACCAAATACATGATACCACCTTGGGTCTGCTCTCTGCAGCTCATGAAGACTCTGCTGTACTTGTTTGCCATGACTCATGCTAACCAATCAGTGACCTTTTCTCAGCAACACCTGCAATGTTCTGCTGAGATATAGTCACTGATTGGCTAATTTGAAACTATGCACTTCAGAGTCTGCGTCTTAATGAGCTACAGAGGGCAGACATTAAAGTTAATTGATACATAATTATATTGTATTCCTAGTTAAATTCCTAGTAATATGTAACACATAATAGAAAATGATAAAGGAGTATTCCTGGGATGATTCCCTTGTTTGTCCCAACAGGTTTGCAGCATGAAGGTATATTCCGTGTCCCGGGCTCCCAGGTCCAGGTGAACGAGATCCGCTGCGCTTTTGAGAGAGGTCAGTGTTGCCTCTTGGACAGTCTTTCAAAATACAATCTATTGTGTAATTGCCATTACTGGGTGGTAGGTCACTGAACCCACTACTCTTTTGGCTCAGCAGTATTTCCTATTCTCTTAGCTCATTGCTTTGATCTTTATTACATGACCTCACTGGATCTCATTTATGGGCACAAGCTAGTTTTGTATTGGTGCGCTTTCCTTACACAGCGAGACACTGCCCTCTACTGGGTACAGTTGTAATAGTCCAGTTCGCACCATCTCATCATCTCTTTACCCTACAGGGGAGGACCCTCTGGATGGCACTTACACTGGGCACGAGGTGGATTCTGTGGCTGGAGTCCTGAAGCTTTACTTCAGGGGACTGGAGAAACCCCTCTTCCCAAATGATATGTTTGCTGACCTGCTGTCCTGTATCCGTGAGTATCCTTTACATTTTTTTTGCGCCGTTCAGTCGTTTGATCTTCAGGCGTCTAATAGTCAGTTTGCATTATTTTCTAAGCATATAAGTTAATATATAGTTACAGTAAAACAAACACATTTCAGGAGCTGATAGCCTAGTAGACTGTTGGCTTCAAGCAGCATCCACCAACTTAGTGTCCAAGTGGTGGCAACCAATCAGTATCTTTCATATATTGTGTGTTTGCACTGCTCAGTGTTGGAGTGGTATTTGCAGCTATCAATCTGATATGCCATGTGCTTATTCTTTTTGCTTAGGATGTTTTGTCTCCACTACCCAAATCCGTAATCTTTTATATGACTTTTGGAGATCTAAGGCTTGTCTTGTGTTACAGAACTGGAGAGCGCCCATGAGAGAGTGGCTCACGTCAAGCAGCTGGTGCAGCGCCTCCCCCCGGCGGTCACTCTTGTTCTCCGATACCTCTTTGCCTTCCTAAATCAGTAAGTGCGTTGGGAAATTTGTCCGGGGTATATGGTGTTTTTGTATAGACATACTTAGAATTACAGCTGGTTGTTCGTAAAGATTATGAGTGGAAGTGTTTGATAATTGAGCTTGAAAGTTAGCTTTTTACCACTAGGCCAAACTTCCACATGGGTGAAAAACAACAATGTATCTAATATAGAACTAATACTAGTATGTCCTGATGATCCCCCCTTGTGTTCCCCCAGTCTGTCCCAGTATAGTGATGAGAACATGATGGACCCCTATAACCTGGCTGTGTGTTTCGGTCCCACCCTGGTGTCTATCCCGGAGGGCCAGGACCCCGTCTCTGTCCAGGCTCGAGTTAATGAAGTTGTGAAGACCATTATTATTTACCAGGAACGGATCTTCCCGGGGCCCGCGGAGCTGGAGGGACCTGTGTATGAAAAGTGCATGACCGTGGAGGAAGATGAGGAGTACGTGAGAAACGGTGCCTTGTCTACTAAACTGTGTCTGCCAATGGGGGTTACCATAAACCTTTCACTGACAGAGATACATTGCCATGCATTAATGTCTATAACGCATCATCAGGCCAGCACTGAATAACACTGCCTTATTACCCTTCCAACACTAAATATATGCCACCTCCGACTCCTTTACCAATGATAGACATGCCAGGGCTTGACCGTTGATTGACTAGGATGCCACATGTGAATGGTTATTCTTTCTATGAAGGGTCGATGTCCGAGTGAAGCATGTATTCAGTGCTTCACAGTACGTTTAAAACATTTTTAATGTAAATTAATTCCTCTGTCGTTGAATAGAGATGTAAAATGTTTTATTATCTCCTTTTATTACGTTTAGTGACCAGATAGCCCTGGAGACCATGGCTGAGGAGGGTGACCACGACATGCAAGAAGGAACTGGAGCCAGCGAGGATGGTCAGCGAATCACTTAGTCTCCCCCCCAATTACCTGGTTCTTCACCTCCCCCAGTCTCTGTTCCTGTTCTCCTCTATCTCCTGTATATTTAATATCTTATAATCTTCTTGTGACACCTAGAACGTTCTGTTCTTTCTGGTCCTTTAATTGTTTACTTTCTGTACCAGAATTGCTTCTTCTTTAGCCCACTCCCCTATTCCCACCCCCACTGTGTGTCTCTCATTAGCCTGCCTGTGTCCCCCCCAGAGCTGGATGTTATAGAAGCTGTTGCAAGGTTTGAATACACAGCTCGGAGCCCCCAGGAACTGTCCTTCAAGAAGGGGGACATTCTGCTACTGCACAACAAGGCATCTGGAGACTGGTGGAGGGGAGAGATCGCTGGGGTGCGAGGGCTCATCCCCCACAAATATATCAACGTCCCTGAGGGGTGAGAGCGGGCATTGGTCTGCAGAACTACTGTAGTTTTGGAAAACTGCCTATGTTTGTGTAACAAACCAACAGCATTAGCAGCCATGAGTATAAATATAATTAAGAGACCGTTTTAATTTTGGCAAACTCTGCTTGTGACTGGCAGCTTCCTTATTGGACATAGCACTGATTGAATCTAAATAGGAATTGCACTTTTATTTATTCCTTCAGTTAAGTTCCACAACATTGTGGCAGCCTTTTGATTGAACTTTTGTCTGCATACAAGGTTCCTCCCAGGTGCCTAATACTGTTAGGGGAAAATACATCACCCCATTAAAATGGACATGGATAAATTGGACCCACAGCAGAGTTATGCAAAGGTTTAATTAATCCGTGCGTTCACACTTGCTACGTAGGGAAGAGTACCTTTAGTAAGTTCTATCTGTCAGAGATATTCAGCAGTTATGTTTCCCTTTCACAGGGCCCAGAAGCGCCTGGAACAGAGGGCACTGAGGAAGAATGGAGAGCCGGGCGCAGCACACACCCCTGAGGACCTCCACATAGAGCCCGGCAGGTGAGAGAGACCTTCTTACTGTAGCAGAGCCTGTTCCAACATCAACACAGGACACAGGGACCCTCTCTGGGCTCTGGCATGGAAGGGGTTACACAGCAGTGCTCTATAGGGCTCTTGCAGGAAGGGGTTAAATAGTAGAGGCCTATATAACTTTGATGCACAGTGATTCTCCTTGGGCTCTGGGAAGGAGAGGTGTATATAGTAATGTTGTGCGGCGTTCTGACAGGGAATGGGTTATACAGCAATTATATAAAGGGCATTATTGGTACTAACTTTGTGTTTACCCGCTTAGGTTACGTGTAAACTCAGACAGTGCCTGCTCACCAAGGAAGCGCAGTGAAGGGAGCCCCATCAGGAAACTGAACTCTCCCTTCATGGACCATGGACGGCTACCCTTTCCCATGACTCACTCTGGGGCCCCCAGACTGCTGGGACACATGGACAGGTAAAGGAGATAGACAGGGTTTATGGCACAGGGAGGGCTGGGTCTGAGAATATAATTCACAGGGCAGCTGGGTAGTGCCAGGATGTTGCTAGGTACAGTCTTGTTCATCCATATTGTAATTAGTGAACCCAAAGTGAATTCACTTTATGTTCTAATAGCAGTTGATTAGGCAGTCAGGAAGGCAGCTATCTTCACATTCTTTGTTACTGCCCATGGTTGGCTTCACGGCCCTGCCTTTGAGTGAATGTTGAAGCGTCAAACCCACCTTAATCAGACTCCCAAGTCAGACTCCTCTCCATAAAGGTTGTGGGGGCAAGTGGTGGGGCTGAAATATTACCCTATCCAAATACTCAAGCTTTAATCTTACATTCAGGACGTCATCAGGTTGCGGGGCCAACAGAAACCTACTGGACTCTACAGCAAAAGGGGCATCCACTGTTAAATCTTGGCAAAGTGAACGTCCAGTCATAGAAGTAGATAAGGTAAGGCTTGAGTTAACATAATGTGGTTTATGTATGGTGTGGGTTAGAAGATAGATACATATAGTAAAGGTTGGATTGAAGGATGGATGGTTAAAGGCATAGTTGGATGGGTGAAAAGATGGTGGGTTATATTAATGCATGTGTGTTTGGGTGAATGATTAAGTATAGAAATGGATGGATATTTGGTTTTTAGAGGGAGGGGAAGGAGAGATGGATGTGTGGTTAAGTTGGGTGGCTAGATGGTTGGATGGGCTGATAAAATTATTTTCTGCACGTATTGATTGATTGGATTGATGGCTGCTTGGATACGTGTGTGTGTGTGTGTGTGTGTGTGTGTGTGTGTGTGTGGTTGGATGATTAGACCTATGGTTCACACCAACACTTCATGCTCTAAGACTTGTCCTTTCTCTTCTAGAATGTCACTAAGAACATGGACAGTGTCTTTAAGGAACTACTGGGAAAAGCTGTCCTGAGGCAAGTGGTATCGGATGAGCCCGGAGACCCCACCAAAGCAGGGAAACCACATGAGGTCAAATCCAGTGCCTCAGAGCCAGTACGAGCCAGCCCAGCCGGGAAGAAGGGAGCTCAGGGACGGGCTGTGTTTGGAGCCCGGAGATGAAACATCAACCTCTCATCTAGGGTTGGGGGCAAGGCGAGAGGATCATAAGCTCCTCTCTGGATTAAGGAGAGACCGCTCCTCCATTTCACTGGGCTTCATGTGGTCTTACCTATACTGGCCAAGAGTCTTCACTGAATGGTGGGAGCTTTGAGGACAGAAGGATGGGCGTGGTTCAACAAATGCCCCAGATGGGGTTTGGAAACTCCCCCTACACAATGTTTATAGTGCATCAGTATTTGTTATTGTCACAAAGAGAAGCACAGCTGTGTCATACCAGCAGGGGGCTGCTCTATACCCTACTTCTCCACGCAAAATGACCAGCACGGACTCCTGTCCAGCCAACCTGGGAGATAAGGGAAAGGGAGTCCTACACAGATCTATTGACTGGTGGTTTCTGAACGCACCTGTGGATATACCCTCTAAATAACCAAGTCCATAGCATTTCTGTATAACTGCCCATTTGCTGTATTTAACCTTTTACAATGCACAATGAAACCAGCAGTTTGACCGTCATCAGAAGCACATGTCTGAACATTCCTGATCATTAATGGTGATCTCCCTGCTAGCCAGCATAAGAAATGCCCCATAAGAGGGTTTTTAAGGATTAGACTCCCAATTTATTCTGAATATTCTTACAGCGTTGGCCCTTTTGTTCCTTTAAGATGCTGCTTGGTATTAATAGTATTTGTGTTAATTGGGAGGTGACAAGGACTTTGTGATTGCCATGTCCCTAAATCATACGGTATAATTAAAGATGGATATTATCAAATAATTATTTTGACAGAGCAGCCATGACCGTGAATTCATTATACAACAAAATAAACATGGCTGTTTTTGTCTGAAAAATGTCATCCGGCAAAGAGGTCTGTAGCTTTAAAAAACAACTGCAGTACCAAATATTGAATGTACAGGAATGCATCTTACAGAAGACGCCAGTGGCAAAGTGGTGCGAGGAACTGAAATGAGTCTGTGGTTGGTTGGTTGGATAGATGGGTGATTTGTTTGGTTGAAGAGATGGATGGTTGGTTTTTGGAAAGATTAGTTTGTAGTTGGTTGAATAGGTGGATAGATGGTTGGTTACATGTGTAGATGAATAGTTTGTTTAATGGATTGTCGTATGACTGGGCGCTTGCATGGATGGATGGATGGAGATAAATAGATGGGTTGATGGTTGAATGAATGGTTGGATGGACAGGTTGTATGATAAATAGGCAGGGCTGGTTGAATGGATGGTCAGTTGCATTGAATAATGGTTGGTTGAATGTGTTGTTAAGTGGATGGTTGGATGAATAGAAGGATGAATGGGTGGTTGGCTAGATCTATCCAATGGTTGGTTGGATGGATAGATGATTGGTTGCATAGATATATTATACTGATTTAAAATTTTAAGTTTGGTAATATGAGCATGTTTACTAAATTTTGGACACTGGTATAACCTCCTCAGATTAGATGACTGTATCTATATACTTTTATGTGTCAAATTAGAAGTTACAGCCTGCATAGTGAAAGCAGATGAGTCGCACTTCCGGCAAGTCATGTGACTGTAACCAAACATTTTAAAGTGACATATTCCTAAATATTATGAGCTAATAGTCAATAGTTAATCGTACAAGATGAATTGGGGACATGGTAATTTATTTTTTAAAGGGGACCTCTAGCCTCAAATATTATCATGCATTTCAAAGAACACTTTTTAAAAAATGCATGAAAAGTGAGTGAAGTAAAGTGTACTAATCTGACATATTTTACCTAAGCACACGCATGCCTCTGCACATATGGATCCACCCTGCTCTAGAGTCACAAGCGAGGGCTTACTGTACAGTTTCTGATTGGTTGATTTGGCTCTGTACTGGTGCTGATTGGCCAATCACATTAAGACCATTTTTTTTCAGATTAGGATCTGGACTAATGCTGCAAATATTTTTGTGTTTTATTTTAAATTTCTTTTAAATGCATGATGGAACATTTGGGGGTGTCTATCAACTTTAATCATAACCTTGGCAAATTAAACCAATAATCAGTTAAAGAAATGCATTATCTGGCCACCAGAGGTCACTGTAACATCACCAGCAAAATATGGCACATCAAAAACAATATATTGTAACTTAGTTTTTTTATTCCCCCACCATTGCAAATGAGATATTCATGTCCAAGAGGCAGCTTTAGGGAGGTAATATTATTCCAACATGAATGGCACAAAAGACAGCTGAGTGTCCCCCTGGGCCTCAGGCTTTTTTTATTAGATTGTCAGCTCTTTTGTTTTGTTTGGAGTCCCCGCTCTTGTAAGACGTCTCTCTTGCTGTGTGTCCTGCCGTCCTTACAATCCCACCCTATAAAACTGTGTCCTGTCCTTGCTTTATCCTTACATACAATTTACCCTAAAGTGAGGCACCGTGGCAGTAGGGTTACCCACAGTCCCACTCTATGTGTTGCTATTTGTGTTATCATGGTGAACAGCCATATACTCTAATCATTTGCCTTCTCATTACTGTGGCATTCCCTCTGGGTAGGGGGACGAGCCCCAAAGTGGCTACCATGGACATTCTAAGGAGCTGATTTATTATTGGGGGGGGGGGGTCGCTTACAGGACTTTGGAATCTCTGCAGCATCTCAACCACCAACCTCCTGCTATTTGTGTATCTTGAGCTCACCGAGCAATACAAATAAAACGTGGTATTTATACCCCCTGTCAGCCTAGTAATTCTTGTTGTTTGCTGATCCCCTTCTGTGGAATGGGCTAATGCTTCTTCTGGCCAATTAATACCCACAAATAACTCCCCTTGCTAGCAGCAAAGGGTGTCATTTGTAGGGACACCCATTAATTGGCCCCTCGCCCAGTGATGGGTTATATACAAGTGTTCAGTATTAATGTTCATGGGCTAAAAACGTAAGGGGGAGGAACGGAGTCCGGACGTTCAGGCTTCTTTTCTCAGAGCTACACGGATTCCTCCCAACGCCTTTCCAATGGCCTCGAAGATTGGGTCACAGAACGTGCGCACACAGAGGGCGTAGAATTGGGACAGGCACTGCACTTCGATCAGGTAGCTCTTGACGCAAGGAACCACAGCCAAATCTGGCAAAAAGATAAGCAGGCGAAGAGGAACCCCCACAAGAGCGCCAAAGGCAGGCCAAGGATGGCAGACAGCACCCGGTAACACCAGTATTTGGTGACGGTGAAGGTCGAGCTGCTGGCTTTCCACACTCCGTCAAAGCTATGAGTACCGTCCGGCTCGGCAATCACGTCCTCAAAGTCAATCTGGGGATACAAAGAGGTCATTAGTGTGGGTGCTGGGCGGCAGTATTTACAGTGTAGGATTTTTATGTCTGGAAATGCAGATTTTGTGAACAATTACTACATAAAAAAAATGTGACGGAACTAAAATAAAATAAATGGAGAGCGCATAGAGCTGAACATGAAGAAGTCACAAGAAGTTTAATAAGACACTAATAGATAATATCCTTGATTTGTATCAATAACATTCCCAAAATTTGGTCCAATAAATCCAATAAAATCAATGAAAATACAATGGAATAAAAAAAATAAGATAATGAATAAATAATTGTGATAATATGTTTTTAATCCATCACAAGAAAGAGGGTTTAATTTGAAAGCACCTATAATAGTTTTCAGCTGTAACGTCTTCGAGATGCGTTCTGCGCAGGCGTTACTCACAAGCTGCTCTCTCTATATTCTCGGGAAATCGCACATGAACATTTGTGTCCCGATTGGCGCATGGGCAGCAGAGTTGTGGTACAGGGAGGGAGGGAAAGAGAAAGGAGGAGAGGGGGGGAGAAAGGAAGAGAGAGAAGAAGGTGGAGAGAGAGACAGTGCAGACAGAGGGGGAGGAAGAGAGACCGCGGGCAGATAGAGAGGGCGCAAAGAAAAAGAGGGCGCACACAGCACACAGAGACAGCAGAGAGAAACAGGGCACATGGAGAGGGCGCACAGAGAGAGAGTGGGCACACAGAGAGACCGCACAGACAATTGAACATAACATATGGTACCCTATTTTATGACGGGCAAGTTACTAGTATATATATATATATATATATATATATATATATATATATAGTATGGCCAATGTATTATATCAGTCACCACCCTCAACAGGGCAATTTAATATAAAAAACACTAAAATATAAGCCTGCAAAATGGTACTTAAAAAGATGAAACTGTCTTAAGTACTTGCTTTCTATTGCTTTACTCACCAACGCGTTTTGTAGAAACACTTCGTCAGGGTATATCAAAAATATATATATTAAAACATTTGCATTATTTGAGTCTTCAATATTTCTCTCCTGTTTAATGGAAGCTATTAAAGTGCCACTATAACCTTATGTTTAAAACATACAATTTTGAATAACCTCACATGAGAATAGGGAAAATATTTTTAAAATTAAAAAAATGTTACGGCCTCTAAATGGGTCAATTTTTTTAAAGAATTATCCTACAGTAGAATGCATTATTTAAGTTGATAAACACAGTTGAAATTCCCAGTGCTTTATATAGGAATAATAGAAAATAATTTGTTTACAGAACACACCCTCCTTAGAAAGTAGCAGACATGAACAGTCCAGAAAATACAATGGAGCCTTGCAGTAAAGAATAATTTCATATATTAGTTAAAATGTAAAGGTTGTGATTTATAGTTTAGGTATTCAAAAGACCAAATAAAAATGAACCACATTTACCTATAAGCCGAGGAAATAAAGTAGCTTTTGATTCAGCATATTATTGCGCTGCCATACAGGCACACGTTGTTTAGGCTTCAGTCCTTGAGGGCTGATATTAAGCCACATTATCAGGATATTTTGTTTTAGTACAGTTGGTTGAATGACCGACTCTAACATGATACTTTGCCTACCTGTTTGACAAGATGTTCTGGATCCAGACCTTGAGGTTTGGAGTTGGACTAGATTGGCATTTCCAAACCCAAGTCCTCAAGGTCCACTTACAGAAAAGATAACTCAAATGGGTTATTACAGACTCCCTGAGAAACCCACCTGTGCTCAATCAGGCACGTCCTGAAAACATAGGGCCCTATTTTATTGCCCAATTTGTAAATTTACACACTTAAAATCACTCTTAATATTCCCACATATTCTATTAGCTACTCGCAATCCGATTACGAGTTCCCGCCCACACTACAGGCCAGGCAGAGTCACAAAACCAACCTTAGAACTCCATTGGTTTGAGCCCCGCTTGAATATTACAAACACTAAATAGTTAAAGTTAAGACAAAATCGATATTCTATTAGACCCGTAGCTTTAGCTCACAAAGTCTAACCCGCAACTGAAAAAGTATCACGTTTCTATCAAAAATATTACAAGTAGTAAATAGGATTCACAAGGGCTTTTCAAAACACTTAGAGCTGTAGCAGCAATTAGACACAATACTGTAGTTTAAAGGCATGAGAAGGCAAGGAAAGACTAGAAGAAGATTAGAATTAATCACAAAACCCACAAATATGGTCTCAAACCCACAAATATGCCAATATTTTTTTTTTTTTTTATGTCAATCCCCGGACTCAAGGGGTTAATACATACATATCATGAAACCCACATGGACTAGAACAAATGATCTAATGCATTTTTTACAGTGCTTGATTGCGAGCCTGATCGGCAAAGATTACTTACTAGCGACTTATCCGTCATAAATGACGGTAATGAAATGTTAAGCCTTGCAATGCTGTTTGCCACACAATGCAAGGCTCTCCCCTCCTTTAACTTGCAGGCCTTGCGATGAGCGCATGCACTATCCTGTAACTTTAGGACTCATCGCGGGCCTCGTGATGAGCGCCTTCAGCTCTCATTGCGAGCCTTTCCCCCTCTATTTTACGGTTCTTGCGATGATCGCCTTCGGCGCTCTTCGCGGCCCCGCAGTGAGCAGCTATGCCGCTCATTGCAGGCTGCAGCATGCACTGTGCGCATGCGCAAGCCCATAACTTTGTGACTCATCCCGGGCCATGCGATGAGCACTTTTGGTGCTCCTCGCGGGCCATCCCTGTGTCTCTTTCCCTCCCTGTGTCTCTTTCCCCCTCTCCCTCTCCTCTTTCCCCCCCACTCCATCCCCAGCGTCTCTTTCCCCCCACTCTCTCCCCAGCGTCTTTTTCCCCCCACTCTCTCCCCAGCGTCTCTTTCCCCCCTCTCCCTCCCCAGCGTCTTTCCCCCCTCTCCCTCCCCAGCGTCTTTCCCCCCTCTCCCTCCCCTGTTTCTCTTTCCCCCCTCTCATCCCCTGTGTTTCTTTCCCCCCTCTCCCTCCCCTCTTTCTCTTTCCTCCCCTCTCCTCCCCCTCTCCCTCTCCTCTCATTTGCGGGCTTGGCGGCGTTAAACCTGTAACTTTTTTTTCAAGACGGCAAGACTTGAAGCTTATAGCGATATTGCTCCAAGCCTTGCGGGCTTGAAAAAAAGTTGCAGGTTTAATGCTGCCATTTTTTTCAAGGCCGTAACTTGGCAGCCGTTGGGAGTCGCCAAAAAACGCCAATTGAATAGCAAATTAGCTTTTAACCTCACTTATGGACTTCCCTGTCTCGGGAGGAGGCAGGGGAGCCCATAAGTGAGGTTGGTAGCTAATTCTCGATTCAATTGGCGTCTTTTGGTGGCCTCCCAACAGCTTCAGAGTTACGGGCTTGAACAAAATGGCGCCTTTTTTTTCAAGCCCGTAACTCGGTAGGAGCCTCTTTTGCAAGCCTTAAGATGAGCGCCTTTGGCATTCATTGCATCCCCTCTACCTCACAGGCCTTTGGGGCTCTTTGCAGACCTCTGCAGGCCTCGCGATGGCCTTTGGCGCTCATGCGCGTAGCTTTTAACATAGCATTACCAACAAATCGAACTTACGACAACTGTTATAGTTGATTGGCTCCGATTGCGGATTACGTGTGTCTCATTTACAACTGTCTGTGTCTAAGAAATAAATTATGCACTTGATCATATGATCACGCCTCCTGAAATCAGACTTAAAAAGGCAGGGTTTACGAGTTATGTCTTGCGGTTGGAAAAAAAAAAAACACCCGCAGCTAATAGAATAGGGTGCATAGTCTATATCTGAACTATGGCAAATTAAATGAGGAAAAAATAACTAGGGGATAGTAGGACTTGACAAAGGAGCTTACAATCCAAAACATTGCTTTGTTAAAGGTATTTTCTGATATGTTGTGCACTATAACCCTATATTTAAATATATATGTTTGAAGAACTACATTTGATGATGGGGTAAGTGTTTCTAATCATACATCATTTAATTGACATATATAATTCACATATATATATATAATTAGTGGGAGCTACCACTTTTGATTCGGCTGAGCTGCTTTCACTAGTGGGAGAGGAAGTTTCCATCTGCTACAATGCCAATGGCAAATGCTAAAGTGACCAGTAGGGTTAATGAACACAAACTGCTGACACATAGAAGCAGTTTAGTAAAGGAAAGGAATAATTTGCATATAAAGTTAAACATTTAAAGGTTGTATTTATTTATGTTGCGTACACTTAAAGAGACACAGCGGGGCGACAAAAAAAAACATTTTTCATACACCAAACTTACAGTGAAATTTGCAATAAAGTTAATAAGCCTCTCTAACCTATACATCAAGCTTGTGCTATTATCAATCTCTACATTGCAATGATTACTAATAATTGCTAATAACCCCCGGTGGTCTGCATGCATTGTTTTCAGTCAAAAAGTCTATGGAACAAACCTGAGCAAGTGCAGACTCCTTGCTTAATTTCTCCCTGAGATATACACTCAGATTCCTTCCATAATATGATTTCGACCAAGATCAATCCATGCAAACACCCAGGAAGTTATTAGCAATAAATAGTATTATACATAAAATATATATATATATGAGAGAGAGAGTTTCCTGTATGAAAATTACATTTTTAAATAGTAATATTATTTTTTTATTTTAATTACTTGCTATTTACTATACCGTAGTTTTCACCACTGCGACCTGGGTTCGATTCCAGTCAGGGAACCAAGAGGTCACACCACTCTGAAGCCATGCAGAGTTGGGTCTGGTCAGTACTTGGATGAGAGACCACCTAGGAATACCAGGAGCTGTATACTGTGGCCCACTGGAGAAAGAAATGGCAACTGACTCCAGTATCTTTGCCATGAATACCAAGTGGATCAGCATGACCATGGACTTAAAGATGTGCTGATGTGTTACGGTCCATGAGGTCACAAAGAGTCGGAGACGACTGAACGACGCAAAGAAAAAAAGTTTGAAACTATTGCTTTTTAATTATTTCTCAATCTAGAATAGTGGCTACGTCCTTATTGGATTGGTTCCTACCACCTCTGCTGGACGCCTCTTACACTTATCTACTACTATTTGTTTCATAGCAATGAATACAAATAAAACAACAGCAGCAATATAATATAATAGGGAGGTTTTCTTAAAGGAGAGGTTCCTCTAAAATGGACGGCATAATATTGCTGTAAGATGCTCTTATAAGGGGTGCTCTGCCAGGATTTATTCGGATGCCATTAATTCCTCCTTTATATTTATTGTCACTCCGCGTAGTGCAGGGGCCCCAGCTGTCTGTCCTCCTCTGGCATGTGTGACAGCAGCCAGCGCCTGGGGGGAGGCGGCCCACCCTCCGGGGGTTAAATTTACGCTGTCTCCCACACACTGACAGATCAGAGGCTATTTTTGAGCTGCTGCGGGACGGGTTATTTCATTGGGCTAAAACAAACCTTTGTTGCTATAGCAATTAAAAGGTTAAACATACCAGACACTTTATGTATTTTGAAGAACTAGACTTGATAATGGGCTGCGGCTTTTAAAAATAAATAAGTACCAATCACTGCATCATATAAATACAATATTCTGTTATTACTTAAAATATCACAGTAGGTTGGAAAAAACCTCATATGTTTGTGAAGTTTGTAACAAATTAACATTAGTAGCTGTATAAGTTGTGGGCAGTGTCTTCCACACTTCATGTTGGCTTGGAGACTGAGTGAGTGTGCTCTAATAATATTTATTATTCAACCAAGAGTGGACGGAGATAGGAGAGGTGAGGGGTTTTGTAGAAATATTGGTTGATTCAGATAGTATTTTAATATTGCACAGCTTCTCCCACTGTAGACTTAGTAAAAGCAGCTTGCAAGTACACTTATAAGCTTTGCTTGCCTTGACCTGTAACCTCCTCCTTGTGTCTTGAAAAGGAAGTAAGACCGTCATGGACTAGCAGAGTCTGCTAAAGTGAAGATTTTCTCTGAAAATGATTTTATGCCTACGGATTTTTGTTGTTCAGTCCTTCAGTCGTGTCCGTATTACTATTAATTGCTAATAACCCTCGGTGGTCTGCATGCATTGTTTTCAGTTCAAAAAATCTATGGAACAAACCTGAGCAAGTGCAGACTCCTTGCTTAATTTCTCCCTGGGATATACGCTCAGATTCCTTCCATAACATGTCCCATATCCCAGGAATCTGGAAGCAGCATGCCTGTCTGTGTCCCTGGCTGTGCTTATCCATATGGTTTTCATGGCAAAGATACTGGAGTGGGTTGCCAGTTTCTTCTCCAGTGGACCATGATTTGTCTGATCTCTGTATTATGGCCTGCCATACATGGTATAGCTCACAGCTTCATTGAGGCACATATGGATTACATAACTGCTAATATTGTTAGTTTGTTGCACACTTCACAAACGTGAAGTTTTTCTTGATCATCAGTGATCTTTTAGGTTTGTGTGATATTATATATATTTACACTTTAAGGGATACCCAAAATGGTTTACTTTAGGAAATCTACTTGTGTATCTAAAGTTACCATTTTGTTTTCGATGGACCACTGAAAGCTGACTGTGTCTTCAGTGGTCTACTTGGATTCTGCTAATAATAATATTTCTGTCTGTTTCTTAACAATTCTAATGATTGGTGCTGTATCACATATATAGTTCTCAGCAGCACGGGCTTACCAAAAAACATTGGTAATGCAACGTTAAAACTGCGGGCTCGAGAAGCGAGGGCCGTGGTTGCAGACAGGCAAGGAGATGAGCACCATAGGCACTCATCCCTACGACCCTGTACCACTTTGGCAGGAAGCGCTGAAGGCGCTCACTGCGCTGGTGGAGATGAGCGCCATAGGTGCTCATGCCTACGACCCCGCACGACTTAACCATCATACCTACAGATCAACAGAAATCTCAAATAAACAGTGCGAGACCTGTAGCACTTTAAAACAATCACCTGCAAAAATTATGGCCCGTAGCACTTGCAATAAAAAGTACGACCCGCAAAAAATACGAGGTTAACGGCCGAATCACGCACATCGAAAAACATACAAAAAGCATCATACACAGCACAGGGGAAAGCCAGGACGTCTGGGAGTGAGGTTGCACGTGAATTTAAGTTGAATTTGCAGAGTTTCGCCATTTGAAAATTGCCTAAGCGAGAGAAAAAGTGGCCGCCGGAAAAAAACAAAATGAGGTACATGACCCCTAAGCACGCAAACCACTGCCAGGCAAAAACGACTTTTACTCAGGAACGTATGAGGAAAAAATATATTATTATAAAAACTAATAACATTACCATTCTAAAATGCCGCTTTACACAACTACACAAACGGCTTCCCCTCGCGCATGCAGCCTATTTACACTGCACACTTTACACATTGCTGACACTTTCTCCTCAGGTCACCAACAGTGCAAATGTACATTGTATGCTGCAGGAAAAACAACAGCGATTGTTAGCTCTTCAACATTTTGATTGAGGGAAATATTAATTACAAATAGGTAAAGTATATTAATATTTAATCCTAAAAAAATATATTTTTATAATATATATATATATATAACTGAAGAGGCTTTCAATGAGCGCCAAAGTCGCTCATTGCAAGACACGCGATGAGCACCAAGGGCGTATAGCGCGGGGCTCACAATGATGGTTGAGAGTGCTCAGAGGAGCAAAAGTACACAAGTGGAGAGGCTCGCAATGAGCGCCGAAGGTACTCAGAGGACCAAAAGCCTTACATTATGTGGCAAACAGCATTACCCGCCTTACAATTTTATTGCCGTCATTATTTGACGGGCAAGTCGCTAGTAAGAATATATCTGTGTGCTTATAAACCATAATACTTAGCAATACAGACACTTTGGAACTGCTTTTTATGTATTTCATTTGATTTTTCTAATTTTATTTGATAATTATTTTTGCATTGTCAGTTGCATTGTGGGTCACCTAGAGAGAGTCCGTGGACCATATTGTGGGAACGTCTGGCCTAAAAGACAATCAGCCTTATTAAATTGTGATTTGGCCAATTGAATAGGGCTCTATATAAGCACACAGCATATTTTTTTACAGAAGTTTTTAGTTAGTGAAGTCCTTGCTTTTGGATAGAAGATCACTAACTAAAAACTTCTGTAAAAAAATATGCTGTGTGCTTATATAGAGCCCTATTCAATTGGCCAAATCACAATTTAATAAGGCTGAAAATGTTTAAGGAGCTTAATATGTATGGATTAGAGGCATGGTCCTTACCAGTCTGGTCATTGTACTGGTGTGGATTTCTGAGGCCTTATCTGGTGGTTCCTCAGGAGAGGCCTAACACTGTCTATTATATTTACAAATAAAGTTTTGATGTTTGAACTTATCTGCAAGTAAAATGTTCTCTGTTTCAATGCATAGAAAACTAGATGACAATCACGGGAGGAGCTTCCACCGGTGCTGTGTTATTTTAACATTTCTGTAGTGTAAGCCCCCTCAACGCTGGCCCATATCCCCCCACACCCCCACGGGACCCCTAAGCCTCACTGCTCAGCCTCTCTTGAGGGCTCCCTATGACCACCCTGCAGGGCATGTCTTCTTGCCTATGCTTAAAGGAAGTCTTTGTAAAATGGTATTGGATTGCAAAAGCGAAGCCTTTGTAGGCACATTTGCATGTCCGTACCCAGGTACCCAGAATGCAGTGGAATAGCTGTATTTCTTGGAATTCTGTGTAGGAAATAGATAAAAAAAAAAATGTATTTTAGATATTCAAATGTGAACCACAAATACTATTTATTTATTTACTATATATATATATATATATGTATATTTATACATACACACATATATATATGGGTCATTAAATATCTCTGCCATGATGATAATGCAGTGTCACATGCAGAATCACCCAACTTTTCAACCGCATTTTTGCTTAAATAAATCTTATCTAGAGAGGAAACTTGCACTGCAAATATCTTTTCCTGAACTTTAATCACTGCATAGCTTTGGTGATATAGTGTTATTTACTTTGACTGTACAATAAGGAAATTATAGGAAGTGGCAGTATATATATATATATATATATATATATATATATATATATTTTTTTTTATTTTTATTTAGAGCGGTGTGCACTTATTAAACACAGGGCACTCCTGAAGCTGCTGTCATTACTCTGTATAGTAATATCGCTAGTAAATAACAGATTTATGATAAACCACATGGCGGCAGGTTGGGTGGACGCAGGGTGCCGCTTTGTGATTTCTGACAGCTCTGTAATGAAGGTAGCACCCTCCTGTGTCCCTACACGTGTGCAACGTGTGGAATTCC
>CM050168.1:20861098-20871098 GCA_027410445.1 Discoglossus pictus
TCTGTCTTGTACTTTAGGTTTCCACCTTGTCTCCATCTGTCTCTTTATCTCTCCTTTCTCTCTTTATGTTATGCTATCTATTCTCCTCTGTCTCGTTCTCCTCTCTCTCTTTCTGATACTTTCTCTCACTCTGTATTTTACTCTTCCTCTCCCTCTCTCTCTCTTTCTCTCTCTCTTGTACTTTACGTTTCCACCTTGTCTCCATCTGTCTCTTTATCTCTCTGCCCCCTCTCTCTTTCTGATACTCTCTCTCTCTCTCCCTCTGTATTTTTCTCTTCAACTTCCTCTCATTCTCCCTCTCTTCCTCTCCCTTTCTCCCTCTCTCTCTCTCTTCCTCTCCCTCTCTCTTTCGCTCCTTCTCTCTATCTCTCTCTCTCTCTCACCCTTTCTCTCTCTCACGTACTTTACGTTTCCACCTTGTCTCCATCTGTCTCTTTATCTCTCTGCCCCCTCTCTCTTTCTGATACTCTGTCTCTCTCTCTCTGTCTCTCACTCTGTATTTGACTCTTCCTCTGTCTCTCTCTCTCTCTTCCTCTCTCTCTCTTTCTCTCTGTCTTGCACTTTAGGTTTCCACCTTGTCTCAATCTGTCTCTTTATCTCTCTGCCCCCTCTCTCTTTCTGATACTCTGTCTCTCTCTCTCTCTGTCTCTCACTCTGTATTTTACTCTTCCTCTCCCTCTCTCTCTTTCTCTCTGTCTTGCACTTTAGGTTTCCACCTTGTCTCCATCTGTCTCTTTATCTCTCCTTTCTCTCTTTATGTTATGCTATCTACTCTCCTCTGTCTTGTTTTCTCTCTCTTTATGATACTCTGTCTCTCTCTCGTTCTCTCACTCTGTATTTTACTCTTCCTCTCCCTCTCTCTTCCTCTCCCTCTCTCCCTCTCCCTCTCTCTCTCTCTCCCTCTCTCTCTCTTCCTCTCCCCCTCTCTCTCTCTCTTCCTCTCTCTCTCTCTTCCTCTCTCTCTCTCTCTTGTACTTTACATTTCCACCTTGTCTCCATCTGTCTCTTTATATCTCTGCCCCCTCTCTCTTTTTGATCCTCTCTCTCTCTGTCTCCACTCTGTATTTTACTCTTCCTCTCCCTCTCTCTCCCTTCCTCTCCCTCGATCTCTTGCTTTCTCTCTCTCTCTTGTACTTCAGGTTTCCACCTTGTCTCCATCTGTCTCTTTACCTCTCCTTTCTCTCTTTATGTTATGCTATCTATTCTCCTCTGTCTCGTTCTCCTCTCTCTCTCTTTCTGTCTCTCTCCTTATCTCATACTCTCTCAAACTACATATATCTTTAGGATGAAACACATTCTTATTTAGCCTTTCTATATAGTCTCAGCGCCACTGTTTCAGCTCTTTCAGTGTCATATTATTGACACATAAATGACGCCTTTCACACGACTTTGCATTCAGTTACGGTTCAGGTGACATTTCATGTGGTTTTAATTTAACATTTCTTTTTGCCGCAGGAAGGTGGTGGGACTGGATTTTTTCCTGCTAGTTCATTCAAAAGCTATTTTTTTGTCATTAAATGACATTTATTAATTGCAATTAAACCCATTAGCTTTTGGAAGTAATAACATAAAATAACATAAAATTGCAAAGTTTGTGTGTTCTTAAAAATAATTTGGAACATTATTTGCAATTGCAGGGACTTAAAGCGACAGCACAGTCCCATTATTCCATTTCTCTATTTAAAATAATTAAAATAATAGAGGGCAAAATGTTTTTAGACTGTTTAAAACAATAAAAACAAGCTTTAAAACATCATTTGCAACTATATGTACAGTAGTCATGACCAGGGGAGTAGGAACTGGGAGGGATGAAGGGTACAAATCCCCCCCCCCCCAGGGTATATGAACAGGGGACACAAAAATAGCAAAATTAAACTTAATCATGGATTACCTGATTTGGTATATATCTCCCATGAAAGCTTTGACCCATAATTTATATTATATATAAATAAAAGTATCCCCCCCCCCCCCTTGGCATTTTTTGTGTTTTGTTGCCTCACAACCTGGAATTAACATGGATTGTTTGAGGATTTGCATCATTTAATTTACAGAACATGCCCACAACTTTGAAAATGTTTTTTTTTTTCTTTGAAGCAAACAACAAATAGGACAAAATAACAGAAAAAGTCAATGTGCATAACTATTCACTCCCTTAAAGTCAATACTTTGTAGAGCCACCTTTTGCGGCAATCACAGCTTCAAGTCGCTTTGGATAAGTCTCTATGAGCTTGCCACATCTTACCACTGGGATTTTTGCCCATTCCTCCTTGCAAAACTGCTCCAGCTTCTTCAAGTTGGATGGTTTGCGCTTGTGAACAGCAATCTTTAAGTCTGCCCACAGATTTTCTATTGGATTGAGGTCTGGGCTTTGACTAGGCCGTTACAACACATTTACATGTTTCCCCTTAAACCACTCAAGTGTTGCTTTAGCAGTGTGTTTGGGGTCATTGTCCTGCTGGAAGGTGAACCTCTGTCCTAGCCTCAAATCACACACAGAGTGGTACAGGTTTTGCTCAAGAATATCCCTGTATTTAGCACCATCCATCTTTCCCTCAACTCTGACCAGTTTCCCAGTCCTGGCTGCTGAAAAACATCCCCACAGCATGATGCTGCCACCGCCATGTTTCATTGTGGAGATGGTGTTCTTTGGGTGATGTGATGTGTTGGGTTTGCGCCAGACATAGTATTTTCTTTGATGGCCGAAAAGTTTAATTTTAGTCTCATCCGGACAGAGTACCTTCCTCCATACATTTTGGGAGTCTCCCACATGCCTTTTCGCAAACTCAAAACGTGCCATTTTGTTTTTGGCTGAAAGTAATGGCTTTCTTCTTGCCACTCTGCCATAAAGCCCAACTCTATGGAGTGTACGGCTTATTGTCGTCCTATGTACAGATACTCCAGTCTCTGCTGTGGATCTCTGCAGCTCCTGCAGGGTTACCTTAGGTCTCTGTGCTGCCTCTCTGATTAATGCCCTCCTTGCCCGGTCTGTGAGTTTTGGTGGGCGGCCGTCTCTTGGCAGGTTTGCTGTTGTGCCATGTTCTTGCCATTTGGTTGTGATAGATTTGATGGTGCTCCTGGGGATCATCAAACATTTGGATATTTTTTTATAACCAAACAAAGGGGGTGAATACATACACACATACCTGTTTTCTATTTATGAAAAATAGTTTTATGTATATATTTTTCTCATTTCACTTCACCAAATTAGAATATTGTGTTCTTATCCATCACATAAAATTCAGATTAACAAAACATTGCACTTAAGGCTGTAATGTAACAAAATAGGTGGTAAAAAGTCAAGGGGGGTGAATACTTTTCCAAGGCACTGCATATATATCTTTATTATATTATATATATATATATATATATATTTTTTTTTTTTTTTAATTTATTATATTGGGGGCGGGTGGTTTTTGTCTCTTAAACTTTATGCCCCCCCAGATTTTTTTGGGCTCCTACGCTTATGGTCTTGACCTTCTCCATTGTTGTCTGGAGGGGAGTTAAAGCTTCTTTATTCCAAACAGCAGCAATCAGCCCCTTCTAAGGACTAAAAAATGATTACTACAGCAGATGTTACAATCTTTTATGATTAGTAATACAATCTTGCAATTCACTAGGGAGAGGGATCTTGGCTAATAAAATGTATGAATAGAACCTAGTACAAGAGATAACAGCCTTGGGTCCTTAAAGTGTCAGTGGTGGGTCCAGCCTCCATAATAAAGGTTAGATGATCCGAGCTGGCCGAAATCTTAGTCAGAAGGTGTTACTTACTTCCCCGTAACCCCATCCCATTTGATTCCTAACTATATGTTGGAGATCGTGGATCATCCACATACTAACAGCCCAATTCAATTGAGCTCCCCATCGATCCGGCAGCCCGTAAATAAGGTCGCAAGCTAATTTGCTATTCAATTGGCGTCTTTTGCAGGCTCCAAACGGGTTATGAGTTTTGGCCTTGAAAATATTGCGATGGTTAAACCCGTAACTTACAGCCTCCAAAAGCCTTTGATCTTTTCCTTACGCAGTTACGACAGCTAAAATCTCAAATTGCTATTCAATTAATCAATTTCCCCAAGCCCGCAAATGTTTTCACACCTGTAAATGGCAAAAAAAAGGAGAAAATGCTACGAGTGCTAGAGAGGAACTGCAAGGGGGTTAAACACTTGTTCGTAGCACTGTAAATGCAAATAAAAAATCATTACTGCATTGTAAATAACAGGGAAAGCGATGATAGACATTAGAATTAATTGCACAACAGTATCAAGCTCGCAAATCGTCAGGGAATAAATGTTATTTTAATGTTTAATTTCTGGGCTAAATCGATCTCGCGAATCAATGAATTAATACATATCAGGCCACCCACATGGACTAGAACAGTATTGGCATTCATTTTCATAATTCTTTATTTTGCGGGTTTGCAATTCTGATCGCATATCGGACCCTCAACCTAAGTGATTGGCATGTAACCTCCATGTTTTACTGCAGTAATAATGGTGGTCTCATTTTCTATTGGCAGATTCAAAATTAGAGGTTACGGTCTTACTTAGTTGATCATGTTCCCGCCCTGAGTACCTTTGAACCAGTGCATGGTTTACGGTTTCGGCTTTGGGACAGTAACTTGCGGGCTTGAGCAATTGAATAGCATGGTAATCTGAGACGAATAGGAGCCCGCAACACACCCGCAGACACACGGCCTACAATGATTGAGTTGTGGGCTTGCAATTGAATCGGACCCTAAGTCTTTGTGTATATTTTGGCCAGCAGTCATTGTAATATTAATTGAGATACTGTTAATAAGAGCATCAGGTTGTGCACCCATCGTTAGGGGTACACTCTGAAAGGGTCAGACTTAGATCTGTGTAATAAAATAGACAAATAATAGGCATGCAGGCAAACCCCCGATATTCTACCCTGAGAACGAGGGCTATCAGCAACCAATTCTACCAGTCTCATTGTCCCGAATATAGCTACGGAGAAGGCTGTACAGAACAACTGATACTCATAAGGGGAACAGCAGACATCCTCCAGAAACATTGCCAATATAGGAAAAGAAATGGGGTGGCCACTGCGTACTGTACTTTGGTCTTTTTTATAACATTTGCTACTTGACAAACATTTAATTCCTTCATGATGTCATGAAACCCTGCCAATGACTGCTAACTTCTTAACAACCTCTGATGCATAATAAAAACAGAGCAGTATCGCCAAATGCCTCTCTTCACAGTGAGCACCACCCGCCATGCATTCCACTGCTTGCCAGCTGCCCCAGAATCTGCTGTAAGCTAGCCAAGTGGTGTGAGCCACTGGCTGAGGTAATATCGCAGCTAGCTGATGACTCCAAGATTCCCCAGATGATCTGGGAAAGCTGTCAGGTCTTCGTCCGCCTCGGGCACTAGCACTCTTAACTGTGTCCACTGAAACCCTTGAGAGAGCTTCAGCCACTTTGTTACCAACAACTGGAAGTTGCCATGTATGGCAGCAGACATTAAGACTACGATACATGAACACATATTTTCTTATGTTGATCAATGTGTATATAAACTTTTATTACTTGATC
The DNA here is from genome assembly GCA_027410445.1 of Discoglossus pictus. NCBI lineage: Eukaryota > Metazoa > Chordata > Amphibia > Anura > Alytidae > Discoglossus > Discoglossus pictus. The sequence goes on from CM050168.1 coordinate 20,866,656, forward strand.
AATATTTCTGATGTATTATAAAGCAACTTCATTGTAATACTCTACTTCATAGATAGTCTCACACTTTTTTATTTCAGTATTAACGTACAATTCCCAACTGTGTGCTGATTTCCCACTCCTAAATCTAAATTCCAGATATTTGTGGATTCCACACCTGATTATTACCAGAACTTGTACATTTATCTCACCCGGTATTATATCTTTGCATAATATTGTTGCTCTATATGCGTCATCAGAACCCGACTCTCATTTCGGTACAGTACAATGCCTGTGACTCATCATGGGTCACAAGCATTGTACAGTCATTGTACATTGCACAGGGGTCACAGGCATTGTACTATGACGAAACGTGCGTCAGGTTCAAATGACGCAAACAATGAATAAAAATTATGTTTTAAGGTTGCTAAAATATAAGTCTTAATTTCTGAATATCCTGAATGCTGTATAAATGTTACCCAGAGAATGGAATTAAAATTAAAATAACACATATACAATTATATACACTTGTCCAAAACTGAAGTAGCCATGAAATGAAGAAAAACATATGTCTAACCTGAATCTCCAAACCATAGAAGAACACAGAAAATTGCATTCTTTGTCAACCCCAAAGCAAACCAATGACACAGTCATTGACACCCAGAGGGAAATGCAAAGTTCGGGAAGTGGCAGGCAATCAAAGGGACCTGCCATTCTCTATAGTTAAACTTCCTTGTCAAGCTTGAGCTAAACAACCTCCAGTTGCTGAAGGTCAGGATAATGTTCAGGGTTGAAAAAACGCCTGTGAAAGATTACTGTAGAAGTTACATGCACACAACCTTCAAGCCATGGCTACATTGTACCAGGAGAAGCCTCAATGGCTCTTTGGAGTTTCATAGGGTTTTTGAAATAGCTGTTGAGTGTCTGATCCCCACCACAGTTGGGGCAGGCATGCCGACATTTCCAGTTAGGTGTCTACTCACAGACTCCTACCAAGCCCCACTGCTGGGAGCCACTGCAACTTGAAGGTGTCAGACCCACCACGAAAGGACAGATTGCTTTGCATAGGTGTCATGGCTGCTACCACCATGTCACCCCAGGATGTGAAAATGCTCATCATATTTTAGGTCCTATACGAGAAATGGATCTCTTCCAGGTATGTGAACAAAGCAGAGCACTGGTCACGCTGCCGATCACCAATAACGATAGCTAAAATGGTATAAGCTCTGAGCCAGTTGTCGAATGATTTACGAACCCTTCAATAAATTCTCTACCTATCATCCTCATTTCTAAGCACAGATGGCCTTATGTCCCCCCCTAACTTCCATATAGAGCTAGAAAGGGAGCAGGGAGAAAATATCAATGACCTCCCTCCTCTATATTCTCTTTTACTTTCGAAGGCATATCTCTTCACAGTATTTCGATTGCACAAGTAATGGAGGTTTGATAGGCATCACCTGCACCTCTGAGCAAGTCTTTGGAGATACCGCAAATGATGAGGGTAGCGGCTGAACTCCAGCTGTGGAGATGCTTGTCCGGTACCCCATGGCGGAAAAACTTCTTGCATAGGCTGGAAATCCCCATGAGGCTAATAATATTCACATTGTGTCATTTTAATAATATAATTATTTCTGAGACCAGCAAATGATCTGCCAGGGGCCCTGTCAGTCTGTGAGAAGCTTTAGGAAGAAAGTCAACCTTCAACAGCAGTAGGTGCCTGGAGTTGCCGCTGCGCTTCCTGCACCGAAAGGAGATTCCTGGCAAGGGATCCACACAAAATGTGATCAAGATGTAGGCCTTCTAGAAGTTATGGATGCAGAATGTCTTAAACGACAGCAACAGGAACAGTGATGGCAGCTGCAGTACTGGGAACATCATGAATACCTGGAAAGGCAAAAAGAAGAATTATGTCTGTGGCCATCCCAATTTTGTGACAGTGGAGGACACCTGGATATAGAGGAAGAGCCATCACTGGACTGTGACTGACAAGATAACCTTCTCCTAAGATGACTCCGTGTCCTGAAGAGTGGGATCATCTAACACAATCCCACATTCATGTCTGTGCTGGACAGGGGGGATATGGCCTTTATTATAGTCAGTGGACAGGTAAGGTAATAAATGTGCTCTGGCCAGTACTGGAAGTGACAGGAATCTTAGGCACCCGCCATATTGACTCCACGCTCCAGGACCCACTGCCTTCCCCTAGCCCGCCGGACTCTGTTGCTCCACCTAGTGACCCACCCAATCCCATCCCAGACCAATCATTTTTTGTACCAGCTCTCAGCAGGGTCAAGCAGCCCCTTTTTCAAGCTCTGCTTACCAGGGCAGCCTCGAGTGTCAGTTCTACAGAATATATGTGTGTATGGAGTACTGTGCTCATAGTAAGTGTGTGCGTCTCTAAAACTTAACACATTGTACAGAATGGCAGACGAACTAAAGCATATTTCCCTCTCCGGCCATTTGAGCGCTATGTTGAATTCTGTAGGATGCTCTATTGTATATGGTATTTCACATAAATTAAACATAGATGTACTTCATTAGGTTCTGGTGCTGAATAGGTTAATAAGGAGGAATACAAAACAATCTGAATTCAATATAATTCATATATTATATAGACACTTCCTAATATATGTCCCATGCTGGTGATGTCATCAAAGCTCGCCCTGTGTGTACCATAGTCACAGCAGGTGCATTCCTTAGCTCACCTGTGCACAGATTTGCAGATATTTGCATGGCAGGCAAATGGTGACAATATTCTGTCCAGGTCATTCCCTTAAAGTGACACAGCAAAGGGCCCAGCTATTGCAGAAATAAAAAGTATAATATATATTATACAGTTAAAGCAAGGCAGGATCTTTAGATTTTTAAATTAACATAACAATCACAATTATGTCCATTCAAAATGTTTTATGACAAGAAAAGTGCAATAATGTATGCCATGGCTAGAGCCTTTGTCACTTTAAATATTTACACTCTCCTAAGATATATTTAAAGGATTTAAATTATTTAAATGAACTTATTTGCACCTTAATTAAAGGCTCAATAAAATAGATTTTTTTTGTCAATATGTTGTGTTACTATATATATATAGAGAGATAAATATATATATATATATATATATATATATATATATATATATATATATATATATATATATATATATATATATCATTGCCTATCTATTCATCAACATTTCTATCTTATTTATTGCAATTAGACAAAATGTCCCCAGAATGTAAAATGAATAAACAGCCTCTAATTTATTATCTTGTATATGCAGTTCTGCAGCAGTGCAATCTCCTGTTTTGGTTTCTAATGTGGGAGACTTATAGCTCAAAGGAAGCTTCTATCTCCACAATGGGAATATGGCATCTAAGACTGTCAGTGACTGTCAGAACAGAGAGAGAGAGGGTACAAAGAGACAGAGAGGATACAGAGATAGGGCAGATCTAAAGGACACAGAGAGAGAGATGGCACAGAGAGAGACAGATGGTACAGAGAGAGGGCAGAGACAAAGGGCACACACAGAGAGAGTGATGGCATAGAGAGAGAGACAGAGGGCACAGAGAGAGGGCAGAAACAGAGGACACAGAGAGAGCGAGAGGGCAAAGAGAGGCACAGAGCACAGAGAGAGGGCACAGAGTCAGAGGGAACAGAGAGAGAGAGGGTACAGAGAGACACAGAGGATACAGAGATAGGGCAGATCTAAAGGCCACAGAGAGTGAGATGGCACAAATAGAGAGAGAGAGGGCACAGAGAGAGGGCAGAAACAAAGGGCACACACAGAGAGAGTGATGGCATAGAGAGAGAGACAGAGGGCACAGAGAGAGGGCAGAAACAGAGGACACAGAGAGAGCGAGAGGGCAAAGAGAGGCACAGAGCACAGAGAGAGGGCACAGAGTCAGAGGGAACAGAGAGAGAGAGGGTACAGAGAGACACAGAGGATACAGAGATAAGGCAGATCTAAAGGACACAGAGAGAGAGAGATACAGAGTGAGGGCAGAGGCCAAGGACACAGAGAGAGAGATGGCACAGAAAGAGACAAAGTGCACACAGACAGAGAGATGGCACAGAGAGAGATAGAGGGCACAGAGAGCACAAGAGGGCAAAGAGAGGCACAGAGCACAGAGAGAGGGCACAGAGAGACACATAGGATACAGAGAGAGGGCAGAGGCAAGGGACACAGAGAGAGAGAGATGGCATAGAGAGAGACAAAGGGCACAGAGAAAGGACAGAGACAAAGGGCACACAGACACAGGGAGGTGTACAGAGAGACAGAGGGCCCAGAGAGAGGGCACAGAGAGAGGGCAGAGACAGAGAGCACAGAGAGCGCTAGAGGGCAACGAGAGGCACAGAGCACAGAGAGGACACAGAGAGAGAGGGTACAGAGAGACACAGAGTATACAGAGAGAGGGCAGAGGCAAGGGGCACAGAGAGAGTGAGAGGGCACAGAACTCACAGAGAGGG
>CM050168.1:20876098-21088598 GCA_027410445.1 Discoglossus pictus
AGCATAATGTATCTGCTTGTGTACACGAGCGACATTGCATATGGGTGTGGGGTCCAAGAACTAGAACACAGTGATTTTATGTAGAAAAAAATATATTTAGACTAAATAATTCTTTAGACATGTTTTACAAAAGATAAAATAAATTCAATATAATATTCATTATTATTTTTTTTTAACAGTCCGTATGGCATCTCCATTGACTTGGCCACTGTGGTCAAATTTGTTCTATTTGGTGTTTTAAGTAAATAAACTTAGAATGGGCATATTTATTTCAGAAACCATTTATTTTTTATTTTTCATACTACATAATTACTTTTCTTTTATCACTTTTATCTATCTAATTTCTTGGGAGGGTGTGTCTTCCCATTAGTCCTCATGAAAACATTTGCAGTTATAGTTGCCACAATCTCATTGTGCATATAAAATATTCCAGTCTCCCCACCTCATGAAGTTGACTAACAAAACCAACATGGGGAATTCCATAGTAGCATAATTGGATTTAAAATATATCTGTGCAATAAAATGTAATACATTAGAGAATATGTTATTTATTTTTTACAATCTAAAAACATGTTCCTTCTTCAAGTCTAGTTCTTCAAAAGACTATATATAAAATAAATTAATGAGTTGTCGGGAACCATAATGTGCCAATGTGGAAGATTGAAATCTGGTTAAATAGTATTTTGAATAGTCATAAATCGCCATGTAATATGTTGGCGTATTACAAATAAAGATAATAGTAAATCTATTTTAATTTATTTAAACAAACAGTTTCATCTAAAACTTGGGTTTTTGTGTCCATTTAACCCTTTTGTTGCCCTGCCTGTGTGTCAGTGTGATGATTTTAAAGGCATGGTGGTCTCAGGCTAGGAATGAGTGACACTATCAGAGATGTCACATTCAGTATTTGAGAGAACTCTATATATTGGATCTGGTTTTCCAGTATATGGCTGAGTTTCTTTTTCTACTTGGGTGTGTCCCATATGGAGTATTGCTGACTCTACAGGTCACATGTAGTGCATTTACAGAAGCATGTTAGGAAAGGAGATCAAACATATATTGACAACTATATATTGATCCAGTAGGATCCAGGTTGTATACACTATAATAATATTTTTATGTTATAATGTTTAATTCTGTGTGACTTTATGGATTGGGTGTGTCTCTAGACCATTGTGTCTAATAGGCTCCATAGGTTAACATCAGCATTACCAGCAGAAAAAGAGACTTAGTAATGTCAGTCTATGGATCATAAATCAAATAGAATATTGTGTCTAGTTTGATTGAACATATAAAACAAAGTAATAAATTAGGAACAATTGAAAGGAGGACAACAAAAATGGTGCATGGGGGTAAAGACAAAATGTTAAGGAAATACTTAATGAGTTACTATGTATAGCTTAGAGCAGGGAAGGGTGGCGAGGAGGGGATTGAATATGAACGTTCAAATGTATCATAAGGTTTAATAAAAATTAGGATGGGTGTATAAATATGAGAACTAGAGGCCATGACGTCATTTTTTAAGGTAATTGGTTTAAATGTAATGTGTGTTAGTACTAATTTCGAGAAAAGGTGACTCCCAGCCAAAGTCATAGAAACAAATGCAGTAATTTAAATAATTAATTAATTAATTAAGCACTCCTTGCACACACAAGGATCTCCTGGATTTTTGCTTTTTATCTACATACAACTGACAGAATAGAATAGTCCCTTATCAGTTATCTAAATCTATGTAGGAACTGAAAATATATAGGTATGTCTCTCTCTATCTATATTAAATATAGCCTTATATATAGGTATGTCTCTCTCTATATTAAATATAGCCTTATATATAGGTATGTCTCTCTCTATATTAAATATAGCACTATATATAGATTTGTCTCTCTCTATATTAAATATAGCCCTATATATAGGTATGTCACTCTCTATATTAAATATAGCCCTATATATAGGTATGTCTCTCTCTATATTAAATTTAGCCCTATATATAGGTATGTCTCTCTCTCTATATATTAAATATAGCACTATATATAGGTTTTTCTTTTTCTATATATATATTAAATATAGCCCTATATATAGGTATGTCTCTCTATATTAAATATAGCCCTATATGTAGATGTGCACCTACATATAGAGCTATATTTAATATAGAGAATGTCTTTCTTTTGGACTCTTTTGGACTATATTCTCTCTGGGCATGAAATATTAACCCTTTCTGAGGTGACCCTTAGTGGATCATGCCCTATGTATTTGTGTGACAGTGTTCTTCCGTATGTCATGGTCACACAGCCCGTGTGTGTCGACACATGTGTCTCTTTGGGTGTGTCTCATATTTATACCAACTGATCCTTTTTATGTAATATAATTTTTACCAATATCAATTTATTTGCATATTTATTCTCTCTCATTCATTTCTTTATCACTTTAATACATACATATTCCCATACATAAAAAAAAGTTGTGTATATCAGTTATATCTGTTGGTGGACCAATATTAAATCTCTTAATTAATTAATTATTAATAGATACTTTCAAAGCCAATGTTTTCTCTTTCAAGTGTTGATGGACACATAATGTAGGATATTTAATAGATTCACTGAAGTTTCTGTCCAGAGTAGTTTTTGAACCTCTTGACAGCTGAGTGCGTCTGTACAAACAGGCTCCATATCGATCGGCCCAGTTTATCAGTACTGGTTACTCAAGTAGTTTTAGTGTCACAGTCGATCTGAGTCACAATGAAAAACGGCTGGTCTAAGCAGCCAGGGCTGGCTCTATTATATGGGCAGTCACCTAGGGTGCCAACTTACAAGGGGCACCATTAAGGGAGTAACATTTTATACAGTTGCTCAGGTCAAAAATGTTCTTGTTGTCCTGTAGCTACCATGTATATGTTGGAATAGCTCCTATTGTAAATTAGTTTTGCCGGTTTCACCCAGTGCAGGATCTACCATTTTGGAGGGCCTAGGCAGTGAAGTGCAGGAGCCCCTAATCAAGTAAATAACCTACCTTACCTCCAAGAATAAATAATTTCTACCAATATTTCCTTACAAAAAAAACATTTTAGTGAAAAAACATTATATGAACCGACTTATGTGGCCTATATTCAAATGGTGCACTTTCTTCCCTTTCTCTACACTCAATGGGAAAAGGATGGGATGAAGGGAACTGTGAGCACTCTACAGTCTAGTTCCTAGTGGCCAGTCTGTGAACTGCAGTATTTTGTTTTTAAGCCAAAAAAGTTTTTTCTTTTTAAGGGTTTTTAAGCTAAAAAAATGGGAGCCCCTCACAGGGAAGCACCCTTAGGTGGCTGCCTAGTTTGCCTAATGGGTAATCCGGCCAAGACTTCACCCAATTTAAATTTTTTATTTGTTCTAGAAATATATATGTGGCTCTACAAAGAAGACGCAATAAAATGTTTTATCATAATGAAAATATTCCAGTTGTACCTTTACTTTATAGTCTACCATCTCATCTTTTCCTTCTGTTACTGATATATAGAGTAGCCCATCCCCATCCTGTTATTATAGTATTTCTGGATTTTGACCTTCATTTAAGCAGATGTTCCATATTCCTGTACTTGTAACTTATATTGGGGTCAATATTTGAGGCCTTGCCCACAGATACAAATCAGCTTGAGCAGCAAACAAGACGCATAAAAAAACATGTAGTATCTAGACCGGTGGTTCCCAAACCGGTCCACAGGGACCACCAACAGGTCATGTTTAGTAGTTATACTCGCTTAAGCACAGGTGTTTCAATCAAAATGATTGTTAGCTAACATAACAGTACATAAGCAGGGAAATCCACAAATCCTGGCCTGTTGGTGGACTTGGAAGACCGGTTAGGGAACCATTGATCTAGGCTGTGGTCCATTTCTTACGACTGGTGAGCCATTTTTCATCCATTGCAGTGTCTATGGAAAATTATATATAGAAGCTAACTTCAGAAATATTGTTATAGGCTTTATTTTAAATTTACTTTTAAGTTGTGTAGCAGAAGGAGCTTCTCTGCCACCGATTGAATTACAAGTTTCAAATAAATTCCACACCTGTTAACTCCATTAGTCAAACTGCTGTGGTTAAGGACCTTTCTGTATAAACAAGTACTTAAAATATTTCTACGCAACTCCAGTTTAATCAATGTAGTCAGTGGATTTGAGTCCTGCCCATCAAACTATTTTAAAAGTGGAATTTAATAAGTGGTGGAAAAGTTCTTCCCAGTAAACCTGAAAATATTCATTTGGCACTTCAGTTTGATCAATGGAGTTAGCAGATATGAGCTACGCCCATGGGTGTAGGAACTGGGGAGGGGATGGGGATTAATCCCTCCCAGATTCTTCTATGTTTGTATATATAAGATTATTTACTACTTGTGTAAACAATGAGCTGTATCCCCCCACATAATTATTCTGGCTCCTACACCCCTGGCCACGCCCAACTAACTACTAAGCCGAAAATAAATACTAGTCTACTAAGAGGAATCAATACTACATACAAATAGATAGTAAAATATTGTTTGGGCTTATGGAAAACCAATTAGTAAGATCTGTTGTTTTGTCAGTGCCCCCAGACTTGTCCTATGATGTCACCACAAGTCCCCCCACTTCAAAGACACCTCAAAGACATAGTTAGACCACTCCTTCTCCCATCAGTTATGCGAGGGGAGGTTTATGGTGCAGGAGAGTGCTCTCAGGAATATAGATTAAAACTGCAATCCACAAGTGTCAAACTCAAGGTCTGCCGAGGAACTCCCTACTTCACCACTGGAGCATAAAAGCGATATCCTTAAATCCTGACCTATTAGCTGTCTGATAATTGTTATCCCTGCTCTATATAAAGGCCTCCATCAAATGATAGATGAGCATCTGAATGCTTTAAGTATACTTTTTTTCTGTTAGGTGTTCTTGCAAACTGCCTGATATCTGAAGGGTTAAACAATAATTTATATCAAGTAATATATTGATTTATATGTATTTCTTCCATTTAAATTATTTTATAGAATGATATTACAGTATTTCTCTAACCAGTGATAATGATATATGAAACAGATTTTAATGACAGTTGGGTACCAAAAGGTTCATACTGGCTGCCCATTCTATCTAACAAAACAATCAGTTATCAGCCTAATAGTATGCATACAATGAGCCATTCTTAAATTCCCTGTATATGACCCTACAACTGGCACTGAAAGGCCCAGTATCTACAACCATTGCAAAAACGTACCCTCTACCACCTAACATCTTCCAAATTATCACCTACCACCTTCCAAATTCAAATCATGACCCCTTGCAGTATCAAACTGCTAAATAAATCTCATAAAATGTGACCTCTCCCGCCTCTCTCTTTCTCCCTCTCTCTCTATCTATATCTATATATATATATATATATATATATATATATATATATATATATATATATACACACACACACAAATACATCCATTTATCTAAATAATTATCTCTTTCTCTATCTATAAATATACATATATATATATATATATATATATATATATATATATATATATACTTTTTTACTTAACAATTACTAGGGGCAGCCCTGAAGTGTCTGAAAATTTTACTTGGATCGCATCGCTATGATACGAATATTAATCTGTATTCCTAAATAATTTGTAATTGTGCTATCACACTCACATATGGGGTATATCCACTAAGTCCTTGTGACTGCCATGGGGTGTGAGGGTCTGTGATGGCAGTTTCCCCACAGATAAATAGACATCTCAGCCTTCTACAAAGCAAATTGCAGCCTCAGTGAAGTTTAATACATCTCCCCCTTTATCTAATCAATGGTTGGCAGGCTGCTGACTTATCTTCCAGGGGAAGCTGACACCAAACCTCTTGTGTGTATCAGTATATACAAATAAAGATAAAATTCACATTTATTGGTAATGTGACCCAGGCACGCGGTACATTACATGTGTTTCAGGAATGATGTAACCTGTCTGTGACATCTGATTGGACTCTGATGCTCTTAGAGATATGATCTCTCAGCTGGAGCTCAGGTGGGCAGTAAGCATCGCTCTCTTTGTGGGGTCCCTGGGGAAGAGGCGTCTGCCTGCGCTCTCTGATCATTACACAGCTCAACGCTTCCAAAGGGCGGTGGCTGCTGGAGGAGGGGGAGGTGGATCATCTATACGAGGAGCGAGAGAAAAAGGAGCAATGGCTCAAGGACAGAGTGATGGCCCCCGCTGCGGCCCTAATTCTAATTATAGGAGCACCATAGTCCAACATTTAAAGGGACTCTGTCATCCCAACAGGAAGTTGATTTAATTTTAAAGAGCATTAAAAACTGGCTATATGTTGTACTAGCAGTTTTTATCTACAGTAAACCATTTCTGAAATATTTAGAATTGATTGTACGGTTCAGTATGCTAATGTACATCTCCTGTATGCTAATGTGCAGCTTAGTATGCTTGATAAGGGTGGGAGAGGTGTCGTACTGCCATATAACATTGCAGGTCTTTATTTTGGCCACTACGGAGACACACAAGCATAGTGTAACAATAATAAGCACATTAAAGCAGCTAATTAATATTTTATATTTAAACACAGCAACAGCAACATGGAGTTTGCCAGATAACATACAATATAAAAAACAACAACTTGGTTTTGGGGTGACGGAGCCACTTTACAATATTTTCTTCAGAAGAAATACAGACAACGTATGTAAAAATTGTAAGTGTAAAAAAAAGTCATAAACATTTACTTTGTTGCCTTTTATGTGCAACAGCAGAATCTCAGGCAAAGCAATGCTGGGAAATGTCATGTTGTTGTTGCTGCATTTATATGCAAATGAGCATCTTATGCAAATTCTTTAGCAGCTTTGATGGGCTAATTAGGATTGCAGCCTCTGTAGTGGCCAAAATAAACACCCCCAATGTTATCTGGCAGTTAGACCCCTCTCCCACTCTTACCAAGTACTCTGAGTGGCACATTAGCCTTTAGGAACTGCAAAATCAATTCTAAATATTTCATTAATGATTTACATTAGATAAAAATTGCTAGTACAATGTATAGCCAGTTTTAATGCTCTTTAAAGTGAAATTAACTTCCTGTTGGGGTGATAGAGTCCCTTTAAGCTGTTAGGAAGTGTTGAAGCCAGACAAGATGGAGCTAAATGTATCTAATAATGTTATATTTGTGCCTTATGTTGTTGGTTTGTTCCTTTAAAGGACGTGTCAGGTAAATGAGAGAATTGGACCGGTATAAATCCAATCATGTTCCCTATTGATAAGTGACAGCAGGAATCAATCAGGGGCTTATGGAAGGTATCTGAGGCCTGGAGTGTATAATATAGGAAGCCAGAGGCACAAGATGGAGTAACAGTTAGTTGCCGAGCAACCAGACTCATTACCCACCGCTCTCCATCTTGTATTGATTTCTATGGCCTAAGAGCACTGCACAATATAGTATATCCTTCTACCAAGACTCAGTTTAATACCTGGAAAAGTAACCTTTTATAAAATGGCCCAGATATTTAATCCCCTGTGGTGAACGCTGAGTATAAATCCCCTTTAAAGGGATATGGAAGGTTCCTGAATTTATTAGGTATATAATATACTTGTGTATCCATTTACTTTTATGTATTTTATTACAAAGCAATTAAAAGCTTTGTTTTTATGCTTAAAATCAAACACATAGTCCCTGTATGGGTCTGCCAACTGCAACATATTCAGACACAGACTCTAGATGTCTAGGTGTCCTAGCCTATCAGGGACCACATCACAAAAGCAGGTTGCAGCATATTTTCTGGAATGTGGTCCCTAAAAAGCTACTGTACTACACTGCACTTCCAGTCCTACAGAGTCTGACCCTGATGAAGTACCTGCATGAAACACGTTGTGGTTTCTAATATGCAGATCCCCTTCAAGATGTCCCCTGAGGATAGTAGCACTAGATCCTGACAGGAGATAACTTTAGAAAGTCTCTAATCAAGGACTACGGTTATCTCTTAGAGAGGGCGGATAAGTACTGTTTTTCTAATTTTTGTTTGTATATAGTATGCATATGTTTTCTTGTATTTATGTACTACAGAGTGTGACTGTGTCTGCATATGCTGCAGTTGGCAGACCCAAACAGAGTTTATAATCACCTCTTAATAAAACCTAGTACATAAAAGTATGAGTGGCTAGGATTCGGTGCTTTCACCGCTGCGACCTGCTTTCGATTTCAATCAGAGAACCAAAAGGTTGCACCATCCTGAAGCCAAGCAGGGTTGGGCCTGGTCAGTATTTGGATGGGAGACCACCTAGGAATACCAGGAGCTGTATGCGGTGGCCCACTGGAGAAGGAGCTGACAACCCACTCCAATATCTCTGCCATGGAAACCAAGTGGATCGGCATGACCATGGACATATAGATGTGCCTGGTGTGTTACGGTCCATGAGGTCACAGAGAATTGGATACGACTGAACAACATAAAAGTAAATAAATACACAGGTATAATATATATCAAGTAAAATCCAGAACCCTTCCATGTCCCTTTAAAAGAGGGAGCTTCAAAAGAAAGGATACAGCAGACCTGTAGCTCTAAAAATACCTTTTACATAAGATCATATATCATAAAAACAGCAGGTACGGACCAAAAATAGGCCATCTCATCTGCCCATTCTTTCTACCTAGAAGCATATTTCAGAAATAAAATGTTCATATATAAATAAATATAACTGTATTTCTCTTTATTTATAAAGCCTTAGACTTCTCCATAGCGCTATTTACTACAGTGGGTTTAAATAGAATAAAATTACAAGTACAGGTACATTTAATGATTAATAAATATAACTGTATTTGGTTGCTATTAATAAAATATTAGACTATATCTATAATATATTGGACTATATCTAGATAATTGAACTATATCTATAAAGGACCTCCTTTACTCTAGCTCTCTTTAGCTAGAGCCATTAACTCACAGTGTGGGGGTGATACATTAAAAGAGTGTGCCCAGTTGTATAAATATTAAAGTCTTATATTTATTTTGTGTATGCCAACTGGGCGTGCTTTTCTTCTTTATCACACACCAAATATTTGCTGATTTTTTTAAATCTCTTCAATACGGAGACTGATTTTGATTTTTGCGAAAGAGAGAAAAATAATGATGTTTAATTAACAGATTGCTCTCTGTGAAGCTTTCCAATTAGTTCAGGATAGAGACAGTCATCCAATTAGTGAGAGATTCTTGTAACAAGAGAGACAGCCTTACAAAGAATGAGACTTGCTTATGAGACTAAAATAGGACTTGATGAGACCTCATATTTAAGGGAGCATATTTAAAAGGACTTATTTGCAGAATTTCTATTGATAATGCACAGATAGTTGTTCAGAAAGTAATATTCACACAATAATTGAGCTATGTGCTAAGAAAGGAGAAAAACACTTTTTGTCAAGATTATTTTTGCAAAAGTTGTTTATTGCAGATTGCAAAGTTGTTTATCTAATTGTACAGTGCTGCACAGAGGTGTAGGTACTGGGAGGGATGGGAGGGACAAATCCCCCCAGATTAAATGAATAGGGGACACAAAAAATAGCAAAATTAAACTTAATCATGCATTACCATATTTGGAGCAGTATATATATGCATAAGTTGGCATATAGACATATTGTTAAATATTGTTAATTATATTGGGGGGGGGGGCAGGGGCGTTGATAATTTAAACAAAGAAATAAAAAAAAGGGCCCCAGTACATTGCACCAGTGGTAGATGCGCCCCAGCTTCCTATTCTGGGAATACAGTTGATTTATGCCCCCCGCCCCCCCAGATTTTTTTGGATGACTACAGTGAAGGTCTCCACACCAAAAGAGCTTGGCTGTGGGTTGAAAAATAAGCAGAAATTCACCTTGACCTGCAGTTTGCTTTAAGGGTCTATAGATCGTCCCTCTATTTATCTATGAGGGAGGTGGGTCATTCTGGGGGGATTTTGCCCAGAGCTTCTCAGGGGGGGTGATGCAGGTTCAATCCTATAAAGGCCAATAAAGCCTGTGAGTAAGACATATTATTGTCATTAATCTTAATGAAGATGGGTCTTCTAGAGACCGCTTGGGGCACACACCCTCGCTATTAGATAAATGCTAGATTAATTGGTGTTATCTTTTAATACCTCTGGTGTGATTCTATTTTAAACAAAAATGTATATGTAAAACCCTGCCACTAAAAGGGATTTATAATAGAAAGGAAAACTGAAAATATTTACTTATAATAAGTCAAAATGGTGAGCCAGTGTAAAAAAATAGTATATGTTTGTGTAAATAAAATAATAATATAGATGTAACATCTTTAGCAGCTCGGTAAGCCATTAGCATTTGAGAGAAAATCTTTTTTTTTTCAGACTCTATGGGCCGGATTCAATTGCCCAATTAATATTGCTACATATTCGGGAAATATTACTTATTGGCACTAATGAATTCTTAAGTCAATAGAATGCATATAAACATTTATTTAAAAAAACACCCGAAGCCACATTTTTTAGTTCAAGGAATTAGGGTCGCAACTGTGAGCCAAGCACGTAACTCAAAAAAGCCTAAAAACAAAAAATAATTATTTAACAAATATAAAAACACACTCACCGACAGCACAGGGGGAGAGCCAGGAAGGCTGGGAGTGAGGTTACAAGCGATTTTGAGACATATTTGGGGTTTTTCGTCAAACCAAAATCGGCAAAGCGAGGAAAAATTGGGGGGTGGAAAGAGACACATGGCGTTCCCAAGCACAAAACTTGCAGGTTAACGAGGCCTGCAATGAGCAGACCGTACAATAGACTTGAGGAAAGGCTTGCAATGTGCGCCAAAGGTGAGCGCTGAAGGCGCTCAGCGTGGAGCTCGCGATGAGCGCCGAAGGTGATCAGTGCAAAGCAGGAAAGTTGAAGTACACGGGGTAGAGGCTCGCAATGAGCGCCAAAGGTGCTCAGAGGAGCAAAAGCCTCACATTCTGTGGCAAACAGCATTGCCAGCCTTACAATTTTAAAATGTTATCTTTTAGGCAGAAAACAACAAAGAGTTGATATGATTTTTTTGGTTGCTGTACTGAAGTTCGTAATTGTACAGTATTGACTGCATTATACTATATATATATATCTCAAACAATTATATATAATTTATAGTATAATACAGTCAATATTGTACAATTACGAACTTCAGTACAGCAACAAAAAAAATCATATCAACTCTTTGTTGTTTTCTGCCTAAAAGATAACAATAAATAATATATTATCCTCATTAATGAACAAGACGGCACCTTTCCCATTTTTATATGTTCCTGTTTTTAAAATGGTTAAAATATTTAAATATTTAATGATCACGAGGGCCTTGAGAATAAAGTCACTTTCGCGCCTGAACACGGAGCGCGTTTGGGGAAGATGGAGGAGATTTAGGTCATTTTAGTGTAAGAAGGAAATGGACTGCAGGCGTATTTGTTTTTATAAAGACACAATTAGAGGATGAATTCTCCAGTTAATTGTCAGCAGATAATAAGATGTGTAGATTAGGTGCCTAATCTTATTTTTTTCCCATCTCAATGTGCAATTAAGTTGGCTAATTTAGTGGGCATTACATAGTCATTGTCAGCGCTGACAGGTCAGAAGTCTATTAAAGGCCTTTGTGCGCAGAGGACGCAAATATATGCACGAATGACCAAATGTCACATTTATCCGGGGGTTTCCACAGCCCAGTGCCCTATGTGGCACACACCCTTTTTATTTGAAGTTAAAAACGTCCCTTTATGGCAATGCTGTGATTGCCACTATGTGCCCAACAGGACACATTCATTATAGGTGGACACCAATGAGAAAGAATATGGTGGGATACTAATGTAAAATGTACCAATAAAAATATGAATTGGAAAAAAACCTAATTTAGTGATAGAAAAACAACTTTGAATTGACTACATCTGCTCCAGAGATCCTCCCATCAGCCTGGTCTTGTTATCAGTACCTAATTATCGCATTGGTCATGCATTAATGGATAACTTTTCTGAGGTGAACAGTCAGACTGTGTCAGTGGGGGAGCTAGTGAATGTAGGGCTCTGGTATAAAAAGACTCCTCAGTGCACATCCCAAGACCCATTTTCATAACAGCTGGCCTCCTTAAGATCCCTTCCCATAACAGCATCTTTCCCCAAGAACCTTTCCATGGGCCTCATTCAATTGCGATTCAGCCAATTGAATAGGTCTCTAAATAAGCACATAGCATATATTTTTTAAATAAGTTTTTAGTTAGTGAAAACCTTGCTTTTGGATAGATGTTTACTAACTAAAAACTTATTTAAAAAATATATGTTTTGTGCTTATTTTGAGCCCTATTCAATTGGCCAAATTGCAATTGAATGAGGGCCTATGTTTGCATCCCCCCAAGATCCTCTCCATAGCTGTTCCACACCAAGACTCCTTTCCATAGTTGCACCCCCAATACCTTTTCCATTAGTGCACCCACAAGACCCTTTCCATAGATGCCCCCCAAGACCCTTTCCATAGATGCCCCCCAAGACCCCTTTCCATAGCTGCTTCCCTTCCCTTACCTCCTGCCTAAACTGCAGAAAAAAATGTAATGCAAAAAAAAAAAAAAAAACGTGTTCATCGCGAGGCCCACAGTTGCAGGCCTTACGCAATTTTTAACATTGCATAATTAAAACTTCCAATTACGACAACTATAATATGTGATAAAACTACACGAGCTGGGAACTAGCCCCACGCCAATGAGAGACAGTAACCTTAAAGCAGCTGTACCTGGGTAGGTTTCCTGGCTTGTGTATAATCCATCCTGGGCTTTGCTTGAAGCTGTGTAATACAGCAGGCATATGCTTAAAAGGAGCCATGTTTAAAATGGTATTAGGTTACAAGAGCGAAGCCTTTCTGGGCACATTTGCATATCCCTGCCCAGTTTCCCAGAATGCAGTGCAATAACTGTATTTCTCAGTATTCTTTGCAGGAAATAAACATTTTTTACTTAGTTTAGACGTTTAAATGTGAATACAAATGTACTATTTATTTACTGTACTCTCTCTCAATATATATTTATATTCTGTATATATATCATTCTCTCACCTTGTTGTGAAGCTCACATGTGGCTTTTATTTTTGAGCCAAGTAAACCAGACAGACGTGATATACATAAGGAAGGGATTCCACCACAACAGCGATATTAATTGATCTGCAATGCCATATATTTTCTCGACAAACATATAATTTTTTTGTGCTATTAAGTCCGCCGTTGTATCGGTTTTCCTGCTTGATATTGTTTCCTTGTGGTCTGCAGAGGTCGTTTCCGGTCTCCTCCTAGCTGGAGGGTTGTGCTCTCTACTTGACATGAGTGTAATCAGTGAATTAATATATACATATATATATATATATATATATATATATATATATATATATATATATATATATATATATATATATATATATGCATTTAAAAAGGCATTAGCACTTAAACTGAGCCATTTAGGCCCAGAAATAAACAATTAGAAAAAAAGTTAGTATTTTTTTTTTTGCAGATTTGAACTGCCGAATAATGCTGGATAGTGCCGGTTTTGCCGGTTTAGCAGGGTTTTACAAAAAAATGGGGAATTGATGCCGGTGCCGGTTGCTTGAGAGTCTTGGTTAGTTGAGTGACAGATAATCGGGAGTTTTCTGTATATATATGTGTGTGTATATATGTATATATATATAGATTAATAATAGTATTACAGTATATTGTGATACCTTTTAGACAATTGCCTTATTTATATTGACAAGCTTTCTCGAGACTGTGTTTGTTTGACTTGATCGAGTCTAGTTCTTCAGAAGATAATATTGTACATATGGGATTTATGTGGTCCATTAAAACCAGACTGAAAGCAAGTGAAGCATCAGTGAGTTGGCCTGGTCTGTTCCTGCTGCTGGTGCACCAGAGGGGCGGATTGGGGCAGGAGGGGCGGAGGGGGCAGGAGTGGCGGCACACTCTGCTCCGGAGACACAGAGCTTGTTTTCTAGTCATTTCTGGAGCAGATGGAAGCTTCTGGGAGCCCTGGGGCCCGAGGAGGGAGGAAGCGATTGTATCTTATACTGATACAAGCCATCATGGAAGGAGCAAACATGTCATGGCATTACCATTAGCGTGTACAGTACATATGGCTTTATTCCTCTGCAATTAAAGTCTTTCATTAAAGGGACATGGAACACATCATTTTTTTCATGCATTTAATACAACAATGTTATACAAACCTGTTCAAACATAATTGAAGCGAACAGAATATGCAGACAGGATTCTGAGGATCTCATTGGCTGGAGAAGCCAAGCCCTCAAGAGCAGTTAAACTTCTGAATAATTAACAAGATCTTAATTTTACTTTTGTTTGATAAATGAATACACATATTTCATTGTTCAGTCGTCTCCGACTCTCTGTGACCTCATGGATCCACTTGGTGTTCATGGCAGAGATACTGGAGGGGGTGGCCAGTTCATTCTCCAGTGGGCCACAGCATATAGCTCCTGGTGTTCTTAGGTGGTTTCCCATCCAAGTACTGGTCAGGCCTAACCCTGCATGGCTTCACGATGGTGTGATCTCTTGGTTTCCTGATTGAGATCGAACCCAGGTTGCAGTGGTGACAGCACTTAATCCTAACCACTGGAGCACCACGGAACCCAGATCCTTTCCTTAGAGTCCTGTAAATATGGGCCATGAGTTGTGTATTAACCATGTGCAGCCGGCCAGGACTCTTCCCTACATGACCTTGAGGAGAGTCACCAGTGATGTTATTATGGTATCTGTCTCTTTATCACAGCTGACCCGCCTGTCTCGCCTATCATAGACATGCTGAGATAAGATGGAAATTGACAGATATTGAGACAGATGGATGGAGACTGAATAATAAGATGAGGTCACTTCCTTGAAGACGTTAGGGACGAGGGAGATCAGAAATTATAGATACACATTGTGTAAGTCATTAAAGGGGTATGGAGGGTTCCTGGGTATATAATATCCCTGGGTATCTATTTACTTGTATGTACTTTATTTTATCAGGAAGTGCGTATAAGCTCTGTTTAAAATCAAATAAATAGGCCCTGTATGGGTCTGCCTTCTGCAGCATATGCAGACACAGATGCTTTATGGCTGGATGTGCAGTGTAGTGTCCTAACCTATCAGGGACCATGTCTCAGCAGCACATCATGTACAGCACATCATGTACAGCATTTTTAAACAACCAATGGCAAATCTAATTTATAGTTTTTACTTGTACCGTAATTATGACCTATCCTCTTTCCCCTGAAGAACTAGACTACTAAATGTGCAAAATGTTGATTAAAAATTATTTTTTTATAAATGTTTCCAGTATAATAATAGTTATGGGTTCCCAGGTGGTCCAGTGGTTAGGATTCAGAGCTTTCACTGCTGCAACCTGGGTTCGATTCCAGTCAGGGAACCAACAGGTCACACCACCTTGAAGTCAAACAGGGTTGGGCCTGGTTAGTACTTGGATGGGAGACCACCTAGGAATACCAGGAGCTGTATGCTGTGGGCCACTGGAGAAGGAACTGGCAACCCATTCTAGTATCTCTGCCATGAATACTAAGTGGATCAGCATGGACATAAAGATGTAAAGGTGTGCCCATTTGGTCACAGAGAGTCAGACACGAAAAACGCAAACACAAACACACATAATACTAGTTAAAACCTTTTTTTATATGCCTAAATAATTAATTTCTCCCAGCCGGGAACATATAAAAGCCAGATCATTTTGGCAGATTTGTCAAGTAAAAGATCCCTTAGGATACCGTGACCCAGATGTATCAGACAGTGAACGAAAAAGTCTATTAGAATGTAACATTGGTTCCCCCTTCAATGAAGCCCGTTTCAAATTTACAGCATGTGTCTTTAAATGGCCACTGTCATATGTAAAAAAAAAAATATAATTTATATGAAATGGCCCCTCTCCCTTATCAGTGCTTATATACAGCTATTATATATCACTGGTCACTTGCCCCAAAAATTACAGTATAATATTGTATTACATATTGTGTGTTCTGTCTCTCTGTGTGCCCTTTCTCTCTGTGCACTCTCTCTCTCTCTCTGTGCACCCTATGTCTCTCTCTGTGCCCTCTCCCTATCTCTGTGATCACGCTCTCTCTCTCTCTTTGTGTTCTCTCTCTCTCTGTATGTGCGCCCTCTCTCTCTGTGCCCTCTCCCTCCCTTTGTGCGCCCTCCCTCTCTGTGCGCCCTCCGTCTCTCCTTCTCTCTCACTCCCTCCCTTCTTCTATCTTTCCCTCCCTTCTTCTCTTTCTCTTTCTCCCTTCTTCTCTCTTTCACTCACCTTCTCTATCTCTCTCTCTGTGTGCCCTATGTCTCTCTCTGTGTCCTCTCCCTCTCTCTGTGCTCACTCTCTCTCTGTGCTCTCTCTCTCTGTGCCCTTTCTCTCTCTGTGCACCCTCTAAATCTCTGCTCCCTCTACCTCTCTCTGTGCTCACTCTCTCCCTCTCTGTGCCCCTCCGTCTCTCCTTCTCTCTCTCTCCCTCCCTTCTTCTATCTCTCCCTCCCTTCACTCTCTCTCTCTCTTCCCTTCTCTCTCTCTCTCTCTCTCTCTCTCTCTCTCTCTCTCTCTCTCTCTCACTCTCTCCCTCCTTCTCTCGCTCCCTCTTTCTCTCTCTCCCTCCCTCTCTATCTCCCTTCCTCTCTCTCTCCCTCCTTTTCTCTCCCCCTCTCTCTTTCTCTATCTCCCTCCTTATTTCTATCCCCCTCTCTCCCTCCTTCCTTCTCACTCTCTCTCTCCTTCTCTCTATCCCTTCCTCTCTCTCTCTCCCTTCCTTTCTCTCTCCCTCCCTACTTCCTTCTCTCTCTCACTCTCTCCTTCTTTCTCTCTCCCTCTGTCGCTCCCTCTCTCTCTTCCTCTCCTTCCCTCCATCTCTGTCCCTCTCTCTCCTCCTTTATTCTCTCTCCTTCCCTCATTCTCTCCATCTCTCCCTCCTTCTCTCTTTCTCTCCCTCTCCTTCTCTCTCTCCTCACTCTCTCTCCCGCCTCATTTCTTCTCTCTCTTTCCCTCATTCTCTCCCTCTCTCCCTCCTTCTCTCTCGCTCCCTCTCCAACTCTCTCTCCTTCTCACTCTTGTTCCCTTCTCCTTCCTTCTCTCTCCCCCGGTCCCTCTCTCCCTCCCTCGCCTTCTCTCTCCTTCCCTCCCTCTCTTCCTCCTTCTCTCTCACTCCCTCTCCTTCTCTATCTCTCCTTCTCACTCTCTCCCCATCCTCCTTCCTTCTCTCTCCTTCCCTCCATCATTATCTCTCTCCCTCTCTCCCTCCTTCTCTCCCTCCTTGTCTCTCCCTCGGTCCCTCCCTCTCTTTCCCTCCTTTTCTCTCTCTCTTTCTCCCTCTCCTTCTCTCTCTCCCTCTCCTCACTCTCTCTCTCCCTCCTCCTTCCTTCTATCTCCTTCCCTCCTTCTCTCCCCCTCCTTCTCTCCCTTTCCTTCTCTCCCTCCCTCTCCCTTCGCCTCACTATGCAGGACTCATAATTTTGCGAGCGTTACACACAAACTGATTGCTGATGACAACGATAGTAGTGATTATCTTCCTGCTATGGTAGAGCCAAATTATTGGAACCTTATATACAGAAGGTGTCTGGGTGTCACTAGGTATATAATATCTCTGGGTATCTATTTACTGTTATGTACTTTATTTTATTAGGAAGTGCTTATATATTTACTGTCTAAAATCATGCAAATAGTGACTCTGCAGCTCACCAAGACACAGACTCTGCTGTTCTTGCTGTGCTGTGTCTCATACTAACCAATCAATGACCATCTCTCAGCAACATGCTGGTGAGATGTGGTCCCTGATAGGCTAGGAAACGACACTGCACATCCAGCCCTACAGAATCTGTGTCTGCATACGCTGCAGTGGGCAGACCCATACAGGAATACCAGGAACTGTATGCTGTGGTCCACTGGAGAAGGAACTGGCAACACACCCCAGTATCTCTTCCATGAAAGAAAAGTGGATCAGCATGACCATTGACATAAAGATGTTCCTGGAGTGTTACTGTCCATGAGGTCATGGAGAGTCAGACATGACTGAGTGACCCAAACAAACACAAATCCAGGAACCTTCCATGTCCATCTAATACAGTGTCCATAAAGACATTAATGTAATAATAGCCCCCGAGCACTCCTTGCTGGCCCGGCTCCATCCCATCCTATGGGCACAGTCGGCCTTTTGTTCCCTACAAGAGTCTCTTTGAGTGTACAATACTCAGATACAAGCTGTGTGATTTAAAGGCACACTGCATTGCCATACTGACAACATGGCCTGCTGAAGAACTACACTTCAACGTTAAAATAATACAGCCTTTCATTTATATATTTTTTGTGCTCCCTTTTACTCTGGTTACTAGTGGCAATTTGTCTATAAATTCAATGCTACATGTGGATTGGCAGATTTCCATTGGGAAATCCTTAAAAGGGCCAGTGTAAGCACTTGTCATGTTAAATATATTTAATGTGTGTGTTTGCATTGTTCAGTCGTGTCCCACTCTCTGTGACCTCATGGACTTAACACATCAGGACATCTTTATGTCCATGGTCATGCTGATCCACTTGGTATTAATGGCAGAGATACTGGAGTGGGTTGCCAGTTCCTTTTCCAGTGGGCCACAGCATACAGCTTCCTAGGTGGGTACCTGCAGACTAGCAGTCCAAGATGTTATCCTGCAGAACACAAGCAGAACTATAAAATTTTCTTTAATCATGCTTCTATGCCCATGGCCCTCATAACTGCTAATATTATTAGTTTGATATATATATATATATATTTATATATATATATATAATGTAAAAAAATGAGACAAAGATAAATCATCTCAGAACTTTTTCCACCTTTAATGTGACCTATAAACTGTACAACTCAATTGAAAAACAAACTGAAATCTTTTAGGTAGAGGGACGAAAAAATATAAAAATAAAATAATATGGTTGCGTAAGTATGCACACCCTTAAACTAATACTTTGTTGAAGCACCTTTTGATTTTATTACAGCACTCAGTCTTTTTGGGTATGAGTCTATCAGCATGGCACATTTTGACTTGGCAAGATTTGCCCACTCTTCTTTGCAAAAACACTCCAAATCTGTCAGATTGCGAGGGCATCTCCTGAGCACAGCCCTCTTCAGATCACCCCACAGATTTTCAATCGGATTCAGGTCTGGGCTCTGGCTGGGCCATTCCAAAACTTTAATCTTCTTCTGGTGAAGCCATTCCTTTGTTGATTTGGATGTATGCTTTGGGTCGTTGTCATGCTGAAAGATGAAGTTCCTTTTCATGTTCAGCTTTCTAGCAGAAGCCTGAAGGTTTTGTGCCAATATTGACTGGTATTTGGAACTGTTCATAATTCCCTCTATCTTAACTACGGCCCCAGTTCCAGCTGAAGAAAAACAGCCCCAAAGCATGATGCTACCACCACCATGCTTCACTGTGGGTATGGTGTTCTTTTGGTGATGTGCAGTGTTATTTTTGCACCAAACATATATTTTGGAATTATGGCCAAAAAGTTCAACCTTGGTTTCATCAGACCATAACACCTTTTCCCACATGCTTTGGGGAGACTTCAGATGTGTTTTTGCAAAATGTAGTCTGGCTTGGATGTTTTTCTTTGTAAGAAAAGGCTTTCGTCTTGCCACTCTACCCCATAGCCCAGACATATGAAGAATACTGGAGATTGTTGTCACATGTACCACACAGCCAGTACTTGCCAGATATTCCTGCAGCTCCTTTAATGTTGGTGTAGGCCTCTTGGTAGCCTCCCAGACCAGTTTTCTTCTCGTCTTTTCATCAATTTTGGAGGGAGCTCCAGTTCTTGGTAATGTCACTGTTGTGCCATATTTTCTCCACTTGATGATGACTGTCTTCACTGTGTTCCATGGTATATCTAATGCCTTGGAAATTCTTTTGTACCATTCTCCTGACTGATACCTTTTAACAACGAGATCCCTCTGATGCTTTGGAAGCTCTCTGTGGACCATGGCTTTTGCTGTGGGATGCGACTAAGAAAATTTCATGAAAGACCAACTAGAGCACCTGAACTTTATTTGGGGTTAATCAGAGGCACTTTAAATGATGGCAGGTGTATGCTGACTCCTATTTAACACGACTTGGAATGTGATTGCTTAATTCTGAACACAGCTACATCCCCAGTTATAAGAGGGTGTGCAGACTTATGCAACCACATTATTTTTATTTTTTATTTTTATTCCCTCCACCTAAAAGATTTCAGTTTGTTTTTCAATTGAGTTGTACAGTTTATAGGTCACATTAAAAAGTGGAAAGAGTTCTGAAATGATTTATCTTTGTCTAATTTTTTTACAGCACAGAAACCTGACATTGTAACAGGGGTGTGTAGACCTTATATATATATATATATATATATATATATATATATATATATATACATATATATATATATATATATACCCTTTTGGATCACTACCTTGTCGTGATGAAGGGGCTTCCATATATCAATGAAGCTGTGAGCTATATCATGTAGGGTCACCCAAGATGGGCAGGTCATAGCAGAATCCCAGTGCTCTGGAGAATGAACTGGCAACCCACTCCAGTATCTTTACCATGAAAACCATATAGTAAAGCCCAATCAGAAACACAGACAGATGTGCCTGGCGAGCTGCGTCCATATGGTCACGAGAGTCGGACATGACTGAAGAACAACAATATATATATATATGTGTGTGTGAGTGTGTATAGACCAAACGTGAAGTTTTTCCCAAACTACAGTGATTCTTTCTGGTTCTTTATTATATACAGTATTCAGTTGCCTGACCCGACCTGGCCCCATAAATAAGCAGACTTGTTTATCCCAAATACTTTATCCATTTTGGGTCTGCTCAGCTATGAGTCAGGGGGATAATGTAAATATTTATCCCCCCGTGGTGTCCCGCTGTCGGCATCACGTGATATACAGCATAATACCAATATTACTGCTTAGTGATAAAACTTTTATATCATTCAGGCCCTTATATGGAGTCCTTATTCTCACATAATGTCACAGACTGGAACAATGTTACTGGTTTAATTATTTAGTATTTAAAACAATATTTATTGTAATTCATCACTTTCAGTTGTGTCTGACTCTCCGTAATCCGATGGACAGCAGCACGCCTGGCACATTATGTCTCTGGTCGTGCATATCCATATGGTGTTTTTGGCAATTATACTGGAGTGGGTTGCCAGTTCCTTCTTTAGTGGACTGCGATTTATCTGACCTCTTCTATGACCTGCCCATCTTGGTTGACTCTACATGGTATAGCTCACAGCTTCATTGAAGAGCACAAGCACCTTCATCACAACAAGGTAGCGATCCAGAAGGTGTTAAATGGCCAGTGCATAGATTTAAGGGCCATTATGGTCAATTCTATCCTATTTTCATTACCTATATGTGATAATGGACAAATATTTTTAATTATAACTTACTTTTTTTCTGAGTTGATTCTGTCTGCTACTTGCTCAGGAGTGTGTATCGTGTTAAACTAATGAGCTTTCCATTAACCTAGTTAAAACCCTGACAGTTTTAGCTGCCACATTCTCATTGTGCAGATAGAGTGTTGCTCTGCATTCAAACCCAATTCAGGATGTTAATAGAAGAAACCAAAATGGTAGATTCCACTGCAGCATAATTATATATATATATTTATATGCATACAGTGGATTGTTAATTACTTCCAGGAGGCATGACGAGCGGCAAAAATTATGAATACCAAACTCTTATAAGGAGTTATGTAAATTGGTTTTAGCAAGCGCGACAAGTAACAAAAAAGAGTTGAATGCCAAAGGATTTTTTGCTTTGAACACTGAAATCAATGAGTTTTGAAGTAGTCAAGTACTGAGTGCCCACTGTATATATATTATTTTTTATATATATATATATATATATATATATATATATATATATATATATATATATACTTTATATTTAAAGTATACATAATTATATTTACTCATTTTAATTATTTGTTGTATTCTTTTTATTTCAATATATTTATTTATTTTAATTATTTTATATACTTTTGAAAAAGAAAAATAGAAGAAAGAAAACCAAGCATGACCCATTCATTGTTCCCTGCCTCCCTCTGGGATATTGATTAGCCGGCCTGCTTAGCTCCTGCTATGGGATTCATGGGCATCAGCGAGGGGGGGGGGGGGGGTGCTAGTAAGGGGGGTGTAATTAGTCTTGTGTATTAGTAGGTAGCGGGGAGCTGTGATGTAGACGGGTCACATTATGTTACTGGTCCTTTATTCATGGTCACTGAGTATTGACCTGCTCCACCCATGGTGCCAATGTGAATTATTGATGGGGCTAGAAACCTTATTCCAGCCAATGGGAGGCCGGCCGGCTCAGCACCTGCATGGAAATCTGGGATTACAGAGATGTGATCTGTACAGACCAGCCCTGCAGTCCCAGTCACTCTGTGCAGCACTCACATCATATACACAATGTCTGCGTGGATTATTTATTTATAAACTGATTAAAAATTTACAGCAAATTGGGGATTATTTGTTCCACTCCACCGGGTACATATCTACGGTCTCCAATCCCCAAGTGGCTGTCTCACTACTGGCTTCCATCCCTTATTCCCAAGGCTGCCACTCTCTTTCTTAAGCATGGCTACTTACTTCTCTAAGATGAGATGTCTCACTACTGGCAAGGGATGCTCATGTCTCTCACTTCCTCATGGCTGCCTCTCACTTCCCCATGTCCATCTCTTGCTCTCCCATGGCTGCCTCTCACTTTCCCATGGCCATCTCTTGCTCTCCCATGGCTGCCTCTCACTTCCCCATGTCCATCTCTTGCTCTCCCATTGCTACCTCTCACTTCCCCATGTCCATCTCTTGCTCTCCCATGGCTGCCTCTCACTTCCCCATGTCCATCTCTTGCTCTCCAATGGCTGCCTCTCACTTCCCCATGACCATCTCTTGCTCTCCCATGACTGTCTCTCACTTCCACATGACCATCTCTTGCTTTCCCATGACTGTCTCTCACTTCCCCATGACCATCTCTTGCTCTCCCATGGCTGCCTCTCACTTTCCCATGGCCATCTCTTGCTCTCCCATTGCTGCCTCTCACTTACCCATGGCTGCCTATCACTTCCCCATGACCATCTCTTGCTCCCCCATGACTGTCTCTCACTTCCCCATGACCATCTCTTGCTCTCCCATGGCCATCTCTTGCTCTCCCATGGCTGCCTCTCACTTCCCCATGTCCATCTCTTGCTCTCCCATGACTACCTCTTACTTCCCCATGGCTGCCTCTCACTTCCCCATGACCATCTCTTGCTCTCCCATGGATGCCTCTCACTTTCCCATGGCCATCTCTTGCTCTCCCATGGCTGCCTCTCACTTCCCCATGTCCATCTCTTGCTCACCCATGGCTGCCTCTCACTTCCCCATGTCCATCTCTTGCTCTCCCATGGCTGCCTCTCACTTCCCCATGTCCATCTCTTGCTCTCCAATGGCTGCCTCTCACTTCCCCATGACCATCTCTTGCTCTCCCATGTCTGTCTCTCACTTCCACATGACCATCTCTTGCTCTCCCATGGCTGTCTCTCACTTCCCCATGACCATCTCTTGCTCTCCCATGGCTGCCTCTCACTTCCCCATGGCTGCCTCTCACTTCCCCATGACCATCTCTTGCTCTCCCATGACTGTCTCTCACTTCCCCATGTCCATCTCTTGCTCTCCCATGACTGTCTCTCACTTCCCCATGACCTTCTCTTGCTCTCCCATGACTGTCTCTCACTTTCCCATGTCCATCTCTTGCTCTCCCATGGCTGTCTCTCACTTCCCCATGACCATCTCTTGCTCTCCCATGTCTGCCTCTCACTTCCCTATGACCATCTCTTGCTCTCCCATGACTGTCTCTCACTTCCCCATGACCATCTCTTGCTCTCCCATGACTGTCTCTTATTTCCCCATGTCCATCTCTTGCTCTCCCATGACTGTCTCTCATTTCCCCATGTCCATCTCTTGCTCTCCCATGACTTTCTCTTACTTCCCTATGTCCATCTCTTGCTCTCCCATGACTGTCTCTCACTTCCCCCTGACCATCACTTGCTCTCCCATGACTGTCTCTCACTTCCCCATGACCTTCTCTTGCTCTCCCATGACTGTCACTCACTTCTCCATGTCCATCTTTTGCTCTCCCATGACTGTCACTCACTTCCTCATATCCATCTCTTGCTCTCCCATGACTGTCTCTCACTTCCCCATGTCCATCTCTTGCTCTCCCATGGCTGCCTCTGTCTTCTCTCCCTGTGACCACCCCATATCACTGTCTTCTCCCTCCCCATATCTATTTCTCTCTCGCCAGCCCATGTCCCCAGGTCTCTCACCACCTGTCCCTTCCTTCCTTCCTTCCTCCTTATATCTATCTTAGACCCCTCCAACATAGCAATGACCAGATACAGAGACATCCTCACCATTGTGGTCTCTTGGACCTTAGTCTCAAAGTGATGAAGCTCAACAATAAATCAATAAGTCCCAGAAATAATAGTAACCCGGGAGCTTCTCTCATCTCGGGGGATTCAGAAGAAGAAGAGACAGTAATGTGTGCGACATGAAATCCAGCATGGGGGGTCTCCAAGGGACCCTGCAGGCCAACATTATTATGGTGTTATTTAAAGTAGTATTGATACTGGCCAAAATGTTTTAGTAAGGCCTGTCCAAGCAGTGCCTGCCCATACCCATTGTTTCCTATATGTGAGTATATGTTCCCTGCCATTAATTAAAAAAGAGAGGGTGCGGTGGCTCACAGCTTTGACCTTATTGCAGGATTACAAGGGTGCTCCCTGAGATAATAATAAATGTAATAGAAAAGGGCGGATAGGACAGTCACTTTTCACTGGTACATATATATTTTGGTTTCAGTCACTTTCTATATGGTCTGCACCAATTCTTTTAGGTGTTTATAATATATGCTGATTATTTTTGCAATCAATAGAGATTTTTATTATATTCCAATAGTAGGTCCGACTGGGTCTCTCTTTATTTTATTAACAAAGATTTTAAACTTATTTAATAAAAGTTATATTTTAAATGTTTTTGCCCATTCAATTGAGATCAGAACAGGGTGTGCCCAGTACAAAGGAGATCTGCTCTGTCCTCCCCTTTTCTGTTCCCTGCCATATATGATAGATAATTTGGTGTATATATATATATATATATATATATATATATATATATATATATATATAGAGAGAGAGAGAGAGAGAGAGAGAGAGAGAGAGAGAGAGAGAGAGAGAGAGAGAGAGATAAATAGATAGATAGATAGATAGATAGATAGATAGAGGGATAGATAGATAGATAGATAGATAGATCAATAGATAGATAGATAGATAGATAGATAGATAGATAGATAGATAGATAAGATAAGATAAGATAGGTAGATAGATTTGTAGATAGATAGATAGATAGATAAGATAGATAAATAGATAGATAGATAGATAGATAGATAGATAGATAGATAGATAGATAGATAGATAGATAGATAGATAAAGGGATAGATAGATAGATAGATAGATAGATAGATAGATAGATAGATAGATAGATAGATAAAGGGATAGATAGATAGATAGATAGATAGATAGATAGATAGATAGATAGATAGATAGATAAAGGGATAGATAGATAGATAGATAGATAGATAGATAGATAGATAGATATAGACATATAGATGGATAGATGAAATAAGATAGAGAGATACGATAGATTGATAGATAGATAAGATAAGATAGATAAATAGATAGATAGATAGACAGATAGAGGGATAGATACGATAGATAGATAGATAGATAGATAGATAGATAGATAGATAGATAGAAAGATAAGATAGATATAGACATATAGATGGATAGATAAAATAAGATAGATAGATAGATAGATAGATAGATAGATAGATAGATAGATAGATAGATAAGATAAGATAGATAGATAGATAGAGGGCACACAGAGATAGCACAGAGAGAGACAGCACACAGAGAGAGGGCATATGAAGGAGTGAAAGTAGAGCAGAGTGCCTAGAAAATTGCACATGGTTGGGGCAGCACTATTGATGTCTTGGAGTCGGGAGTATGAGGAGATGATGACGGAGATCTGTATATCATGGGCATAAGGAGCAGTTAGAGGAGTATGTGGAGATTAGATGTTATATGTAGTGGGTATGGGATGCCAGTAGATGAGAGATGGCTGGTTAGATATATGACCATAGCAGAGGCATATAAGATGGATGGGGAGAGTGTAGTAAGGGGACGGCTGGTTAGGAGACGCCTGCCATAGTGGATGGATGGTAGAGCATTTCAGCCTAGGTATATAGGCAGTTGTTTTTTATTTAGTTGTTCAGTCAGATCGGACTCTCCACGACCCTATGAACATCAGCACACCAGGCACATGTTAGCCACTGCCCCTTTGAGCATACAGTTCCTGATATTCCTAGATGGTCTCCCATCCAAGTACTGACCAGGCCCAACCCTGCGTGGCTTTAGGTTGGTCTGACCTCTTGTTTCCATGTGAACCCAGGTTGCAGCTGAGAAAGCACCGAATCCTAACCACTGGGCCACCAGGGAACCCGTAAACAATATAGTTCACTGTAAAAATGAGCAATTTGTGAGTTTCCCAATAGGACCCCATCAGGTCATCTATATCCCTCTTCAAATATCAATTGTGCAGCATTTATTGATTGTATTTGTCAGGCTATCCTGTTCCTTAAAGCCCCCTGAGCCCCCCCCCCCCCCCCCCCACGAGCCGTGAGAATCAATAAGAACCTGAGAAACCCATAAATTATCAGTAATAAAACGCGGCGTCTCCCCCACCAGCCCTCCGCTTGTCTGTTTTTAGTAATAATCCTAATTGCATTTTCCCTATTAAATTCTAGTATATACCAGAAACCCTGCGCATTCCCATAAACCATTGCATCGTTATTACTGATATCTTCTCCTTAACCCCTCCAGTACCAGAGGAGGGGCGGTGTACTGGATGTCTCTAATGCTCTGATAAATAATGCACGCTGTCCCTCCCTATAAAATACAAGTGCTGTGCCTTGCATTAATAAATGCTCTGTGCAGTGCATGCTGGGAGAAGCACTTAATGACCTCATTATTTTTACACAGAAGATGACAAGTTTTTGTTGTTTGGTGAAGTCATTTATTGCTTAGGTTTGTATGTACAGTACCAATATTATGTGATTTCGGTATGTTTTCTTATTACACTGGGCATGCTAACCTAAAAGGATTGGATATGTGGCATAAGATCTGTATTCACTTGTGTTGAAACATCCTCTCCAAAGAGCACAATTAATAATAGAACTCAATGGGTGGGTAAGGCCCCTCATCCCCAATGCATAGATAGACTTGTCACAATGGAATCCCCCATTTTTTAAAATAAAACATTTTCTCTAAATATACTTTTATGCTCCTGTCTTGCAAACCTGCTGTTATTTTATTACATATAGGTGAAGTTTTTCCCAAACTACAATGATCCTTTAAAATCATTTTAATACATTTACTTATTTATAACAAAAAACATACTTTTGCAGGTTGCATGGACCTTTTCTGTGTCTCTTTAACCATTTAATACTAGTGTCAATAATAAATACACCCTAGTTGCAGGCTATATATGTGACGACGGCCCAGTCCCCTAGTAGAATGCTCTGCAGCCTGGCGTATTGTTATAGTTCCTGCCAGTGGCGGAGCTACTGCTGGTGCAGGAGGTGCAAAGCACCGGGGCCCATAACAGAGTAGGGACCTTCTGCTACTGCTAATAAAGGAGACATTGGAATACTAGATGAGAATGGTTGATAATTACATTACATGATCCCCATATATGTGATCTGGACATCTATATATAATTTAGCCCTTTTTCTTGAGCCCTACAGGATCGATAGGGAAGTCGCAAGGGGGGGCACCATTCACTAGCTCCTCCCCTTTTCATGGCTTCTGACACATTTCACTAATCCTGATTGGCAGCAGGTACTTAATGTCTGCGAAAATTCATTACCAGTCTGGGCCATTAACACTTTCCAGGAGGCGTCTAATGCAGAGACCTGACCTGCAATACACAGAAAGGATAATGTGACCTCTCGTCCCATCACATTACTGCTCTGACATGGGGCGTGCTGTCTCTTTAAAAGACCACTGTGGTCAAACATTTTGAATAACTAATCTTGATAACGGGCAAAATGCAGGATACCATTTTCTTTTCCCAGGATGATGCATCTAATGAACTTTCCATTTGTTCTATTGAAAGCACTGGTAGGTTTAGATGACACATTTCCATTGTGCATTCAAAGTATCATTCCACCACCGGATCTAGATCAGTACAAACAAAATAGCAGATTCCACGTTTAGTTTATTTCTAGGTGTATTTCTTAAAAAGTGTATATTTAATTTATTGGATTAGGGTGGTACATAATAATATTGTACACAAGTTACATTGAAGCTAACGGACCTTCCTTAATCTTTTTTTCCCTCCCTTGATTTTCTGTGTCCCCTTTACTTTTAATCTCCCTTATTTTCTGTGTCCTCTTTGGTTTTTCCCTTTCTTTTCTTGTCTTTTTCTCTCTTTTTCTTTTCAGTGTCCTCTTTTCTTTTTCTCCCCCTTTCTTTTCTGTGTCCTCTTCTCTTTTTACTTCCCCTTCTTTTCTGTGTCCTCTTTTATTTTTGTCTCCCTTTGTTTTATGTTTCCTCTTTCTCTCTATTTGTTTTCTTTGTCCTCTTTTCTTTTTCAATTTCTTTTCTTTGCCTCTTTTCTTTTTATCTCTTTTTCTTTTCTGCATCCTCTTTTCTGTGTGCTCTTTTCTTCCTCTCTCCCTTGCTTTTCTGTGTCCTCTTTTCTTTTTCTCTCCCTTTCTTTTCTTGTCCTCTATTCTTTTTCTCTCCCTTGCTTTTCTGTGTCCTCTTTTCTTTTTTTCTCTCTTTCCTTTCTTGTCCTCTTTTCTTTTTATCTCCCCTGCTTTTCTGTGTCCTCTTTTCTTTTTTTTCTCCCTTTCCTTTCTTGTCATCTTTTCCTTTTCTTTTTCTCTCCCTTTCCTTTCTTGTCCTCTTTTCTTTTTCTCTCCCTTGCTTTTCTGTGTCCTCTTTTCTTTTTTCTCCCTTTCCTTTCTTGTCCTCTTTTCTTTTTCTCTCCCTTTCTTTTCTTGTCCTCTTTTCTTTTTCTTTCCCTTTCCTTTCTTGTCCTCTTTTCTTTTTCTCTCCCTTTCTTTTCTTGTCCTCTTTTCTTTTTCTTTCCCTTTCCTTTCTTGTCCTCTTTTCTTTTTTCTCCCTTTCCTTTCTTGCCTCTATTCTTTTTCTCTCTTCTTCCTTTTTGGTCCTCTTTTCTTTTTCTCTCCCTTGCTTTTCTGTGTCCTCTTTTCTTTTTCTCTCCCTTTCCTTTCTTCTCCTCTTTTCCTTTTTGTTTTCTCTCCCTTTCCTTTTTTCTCCTCTTTTCTTTTTCTCTTCCTTTCTTTTCTTGTCTTCTTTTCTTTTTCTCTCCCTTCCCTTTCTTGTCCTCTTTTCTTTTTCTCTCTTTTTCCTTTCTTGTCCTCTTTTCTTTTTCTCTCCCTTTCTTTTCTTGTTCTCTTTTCTTTTTCTCTCCCTTTCCTTTCTTGTCCTCTTTTTTTATCTCCCTTTCTTTTCGTGTCCTCTTTTCTTTTTCTCTCCCTTCCCCTTCCTTGTCCTCTCTTCTTTTTCTCTCTCTTTCCTTTCTTGTCCTCTTTTCTTTTTCTCTCCCTTTCTTTTCTTGTCCCCTTTTCTTTTTCTCTCCCTTTCTTTTCTTGTCCTCTTTTCTTTTTTTCTCCCTTTCCTTTCTTGTCATCTTTTCCTTTTCTTTTTCTCTCCCTTTCCTTTCTTGTCCTCTTTTCTTTTTCTCTCCCTTGCTTTTCTGTGTCCTCTTTTCTTTTTTCTCCCTTTCCTTTCTTGTCCTCTTTTCTTTTTCTCTCCCTTTCTTTTCTTGTCCTCTTTTCTTTTTCTTTCCCTTTCCTTTCTTGTCCTCTTTTCTTTTTCTCTCCCTTTCTTTTCTTGTCCTCTTTTCTTTTTCTTTCCCTTTCCTTTCTTGTCCTCTTTTCTTTTTTCTCCCTTTCCTTTCTTGCCTCTATTCTTTTTCTCTCTTCTTCCTTTTTGGTCCTCTTTTCTTTTTCTCTCCCTTGCTTTTCTGTGTCCTCTTTTCTTTTTCTCTCCCTTTCCTTTCTTCTCCTCTTTTCCTTTTTGTTTTCTCTCCCTTTCCTTTTTTCTCCTCTTTTCTTTTTCTCTTCCTTTCTTTTCTTGTCTTCTTTTCTTTTTCTCTCCCTTCCCTTTCTTGTCCTCTTTTCTTTTTCTCTCTCTTTCCTTTCTTGTCCTCTTTTCTTTTTCTCTCCCTTTCTTTTCTTGTTCTCTTTTCTTTTTCTCTCCCTTTCCTTTCTTGTCCTCTTTTTTTATCTCCCTTTCTTTTCGTGTCCTCTTTTCTTTTTCTCTCCCTTCCCCTTCCTTGTCCTCTCTTCTTTTTCTCTCTCTTTCCTTTCTTGTCCTCTTTTCTTTTTCTCTCCCTTTCTTTTCTTGTCCCCTTTTCTTTTTCTCTCCCTTTCTTTTCTTGTCCTCTTTTCTTTTTCTCTCACTTTCTTTTCTTGTCCTCTTTTCTTTTTCTCTCCCTTTCTTTTCTTGTCCTCTTTTCCTTTTCTCTCCCTTTCCTTTCTTGTCCTCTTTTCCTTTTCTTTTTTTCTCCCTTCCCCTTCTTGTCCTCTTTTCTTTTTCTCTCCCTTCCCCTTTCTTGTCCTCTTTTCTTTTTCTCTCCCTTCCCCTTCTTGTCCTCTTTTCTTTTTCTCTCCCTTTCCTTTCTTGTCCTCTTTTCTTTTTCTCTCCCTTTCCTTTCTTGTCCTTTTTTCTTTTTCTCTCCCTTCCCTTTCTTGTCCTATTTTCTTTTTATCTCCCTTACTTTTCTTGTCCTCTTTTCTTTTTCTCTCCCTTCTCTTTCTTGTCCTCTTTTCTTTTTCTCTCCCTTTCTTTTCTTGTCCTCTTTTCTTTTTCTCTCCCTTCCCTTTCTTGTCCTCTTTTCTTTTTTCTCTCCCTTTCTTTTCTTGTCCTCTTTTCTTTCTCTCTCTCTTTCCTTTCTTGTCCTCTTTTCTTTTTCTCTCCCTTTCTTTTCTTGTCCTCTTTTTTTTTCTCTCCCTTTCTTTTCTTTTCTTGTCCTCTTTTCTTTTTCTCTCTCTTTCCTTTCTTGTCCTCTTTTCTTCTTCTCTCCCTTCCCTTTCTTCTCCTCTTTTATTTTTCTCTCCCTTTCTTTTCTTGTCCTCTTTTTTTTCTCTCCGTTTCCTTTCTTGTCCTCTTTTCTTTTTCTCTCTCTTTCTTTTCTTGTCCTCTTTTTTTTCTCTCCCTTTCCTTTCTTGTCCTCTTTTCTTTTTCTCTCCCTTTCCTTTCTTGTCCTCTTTTCTTTTTCTCTCCCTTTCCTTTCTTGTCCTCTTTTCTTTTTCTCTCCCTTGCTTTTCTGTGTCCTCTTTTCTTTTTCTCTCCCTTTACTTTCCATGCCCCCCACCCCCCCTGTTCTGTCAGTTATATTGGGTATAAATACTGCATTTTCAGTACAAAGCCCCCTAAGAAATTCTATTTACCCAACAAAAAAGTGCAATATGCAGCACTTCCTCTACAGCAATGAATTCTGGGTAGTGCCATGCAAATTACACTAAATATGTCACCTTATTAATGTAGACATGAACCCTGAGGCATCTGTACACTGGGCTGTACTGTTATTTAAAATAGCCACAAATCCCACCCACAAACAGATGTTTCATTCAACTGGGACTCATGATTGAAAGTTGGTGTCTGGTTAATGCAGAGTGAAGTTGTGATAGATGGATAGATAGATAGATATATAGATAGATAGATACATGGATAGATAGATATATAGATAGATAGATACATGGATAGATAGATAGATAGATAGATAGATAGATAGAGCTATAAGAGATACATACATACAAAAATACATACATAGACGCATAGACACATACATACCTAGATACCTACATACATACAGTACATAGATACATACATAGATGCCTACATACATACATAGATACAGTGGATATAAAAAGTCTACACACCCCTGTTAAAATGTCAGGTTTCTGTGCTGTAAAAAATAAGACAAAGATAAATCATTTCAGAACTTTTTCCACCTTTAATGTGACCTAAACTGTACAACTCAATTGAAATGTGACCTATAAACTGTACAACTCAATTGAAAAACAAATTGAAATCTTTTAGGTAGAGGGAAGAAAAAATATAAAAATAAAATAATATGGTTGCATAAGTATGCACACCCTTAAACTAATACTTTGTTGAAGCACCTTTTGATTTTATTACAGCACTCAGTCTTTTTGGGTATGAGTCTATCAGCATGGCACATTTTGACTTGGCAAGATTTGCCCACTCTTCTTTGCAAAAACACTCCAAATCTGTCAGATTGCGAGGGCATCTCCTGTGCACCGCCCTCTTCAGATCACCCCACAGATTTTCAATCAGATTCAGGTCTGGGCTCTGGCTGGGCCATTCCAAAACTTTAATCTTCTTCTGGTGAAGCCATTCCTTTGTTGATTTGGATGTATGCTTTGGGTCGTTGTCATGCTGAAAGATGAAGTTCCTCTTCATGTTCAGCTTTCTAGCAGAAGCCTGAAGGTTTTGTGCCAATATTGACTGGTATTTGGAACTGTTCATAAATCCCTCTATCATAACTAAGGCCCCAGTTCCAGCTGAAGAAAAACAGCCCCAAAGCATGATGCTGCCACCACCATGCTTCACTGTGGGTATGGTGTTCTTTTGGTGATGTGCAGTGTTGTTTTTGCGCCAAACATATCTTTTGGAATTATGGCCAAAAAGTTCAACCTTGGTTTCATCAGACCATAACACCTTTTCCCACATGCTTTGGGGAGACTTCAGATGTGTTTTTGCAAAATGTAGCCTGGCTTAGATGTTTTTCTTCGTAAGAAAAGGCTTTCGTCTTGCCACTCTACCCCATAGCCCAGACATATGAAGAATACAGGAGATTGTTGTCACATGTACCACACAGCCAGTACTTGCCAGATATTCCTGCAGCTCCTTTAATGTTGCTGTAGGCCTCTTGGTAGCCTCCCAGACCAGTTTTCTTCTCGTCTTTTCATCAATTTTGGAGGGAGCTCCAGTTCTTGGTAATGTCACTGTTGTGCCATATTTTCTCCACTTGATGATGACTGTCTTCACTGTGATCCATGGTATATCTAATGCCTTGGAAATTCTGTTTTACCCTTCTCCTGACTGATACCTTTTAACAATGAGATCCCTCTGATGCTTTGGAAGCTCTCTGTGGACCATGGCTTTTGCTGTGGGATGCGACTAAGAAAATTTCAGGAAAGACCAACTAGAGCAGCTGAACTTTATTTGGGGTTAATCAGAGGCACTTTAAATGATGGCAGGTGTATGCTGACTCCTATTTAACACAATTTGGAATGTGATTGCTTAATTCTGAACACAGCTACATCCCCAGTTATAAGAGGGTGTGCAGACTTATGCAACCACGTTATTTTTCTTTTTTTTTTCTTCCCTCCACCTAAAAGATTTCAGTTTGTTTTTCAATTGAGTTGTACAGTTTATAGGTCAAATTAAATTTGCAAAAAGTTCTGAAATGATTTATCTTTCTCTCATTTTTTTACAGCACAGAAACCTGACATTTTAACAGGGGTGTGTAGACTTTTTATATCCACTGTACATATATACATAGATACATACATACATACCTACATATATACATAGATACATACATACATACATAGATACATACATACATAGACACATACATACATAGTATAACCATATTGAGGTACCATGTGCTTTTAATAGACAGGGCGACACCGCACCAGGGGGTCCCTCCATGTGGCTCTATGACAGTATGTGTGTTCCCAGTTGGTATCCAGGGGGGCACAGACGTCCTTCTGCCAGGGAGGCACCAAGTGACACATTAGGGGACTATCCATCTGGTAACGTCAAGCTGTGATTTCCCACAATACCATGCAACACGCACCAGCCTGCGAGACCATATTGTGGGGCCAGATACCAATAGTAGTAATAATATTAATAACACACTACTTCCTTATGATGTCATCAGGAAATAGTCCTTAAAGAGGTATTTACACCCTTGAAATATTATAATCTTAAATCCAGGTTATCCTCCTATTTTCCAGTGCAGCTAAACCTGGGGATTTTTATACTTTGTATCATTGTCCCAGAACCGTATCCCTGGCGCTCGTCACTTCGGATCGCGCTGCTTTTATACCTTGATACGTGTATTTTTAGAAAATTGGAAATTACACAAACCTTGTTGGAAATGTAACTATGTAAATGACTATAATTAGACCTGGCGCCTTACGTGGTCCCATTATATCTAACATAGGGCAGGTACAACCTAAGGCGGCCTAACATTAATTAGCATCTAACACAAATAATAGAGATTTATCCTAATAAGGCAAGTGATTTAATTTCCCCCTTTTGCTAATAAAGCTCCACTCTTACTATATAAGTGTTGGAAATGTAGGGGTGTCTCAGACTGTATGTAGTAAAGATATTAGCTGTAATTAGACACAATTAAAGGGAAACGCAGGGCTTCTGGATTTCACTAGATATTTGTGTATTTATTTACTTTTACGTACTTTATTTTATTAAGAAGTGCTTATGAGCTTGTTTTTCTGCTTAACATCATTCATTTGTTTGGGTCTGCCCTTTGTAGCTCATTGTTGCTGTTTGTGTTGTTTAGTTGTGTCCGACTCTCAATGACCTCGTGGACCTCAACGCACCATGCTGATCCACTTGGCATTCATGGCAGCGATACTGGAGTGGATTGTCAGTTCCTTCTCCAGTCGGCCACAGCATACAGCTCCTGGTCTCCCATTCAGGCCCAACCCTGCATGGCTTCAGGGTGGTGTGACCTCTTGGTTCCTGACTGGAATCGATGAAAGCACTGAATCCTAACCACTGGACCACCATGGAACCATTGTAGCTCATACAGCTCATGAATAAACAGCCTCTGAATTAACCTGTCAGTGACCTCTCTCAAGCAGCATGTGGCAGAATGTTGCCACTGATTGCTTACTATGAGACACTGCACACCCTGTACCTAAAAGTACACCGTCTTCATGAGTTGAAGAGGGGAGAATCCAGTTAGGAACTATTTGTAAGATTTTAGGCAGAAAAAACAGAGATTATAAGAACTTATAATAATATATATTATATATATATATATATATATATATATATATATATATATATAATAATCATAAAATAAAGTACATAAAATAAATAGATACAGTGCATATATATATATAGATGCTCCCTGGTGGTCCAGTGGTTAGGATTTGGTGATTTTACCGCTGCAACCTTTGTTCAATTCCAGTCAGGGAACCAAGAGATCACACCACCCTGAAGCCAAGCAGAGTTGGGCCTGGTCAGTACTTGGATGGGAGACCACCTGGGAATACCAGGAGCTGTTTGCTTTGGCCCACTGGAGAAGGAAGTGGCAACCCACTCCAGTATCTCTGCAATGAATACCAAGTGGATCAGCATGCTGTGTTGTGGTCCATGAGGTCACAGAGAGTCCGACACGACTGAGCGACGCAAAAACGTAATAATGTTGTTACTTTCTGATAAATATATGGAGATAAAGATATATACCCCCTAATATTTCACCCTCCTGTGCTATGTTCTCACAGACATGTTACATAGTAATAAGATTGAAAAAAGTCCATCAAGTTCAACCTTTTTAAATCTCCTGGATCCTTATAATACATGAATTCATTGTCCCTCAGACAATATAGTTCCTTTATAAAGCTCAGCATTACTGAGTAAGGGGGAAGACTCTGTTTATTAATCCCACTTGGCACATTAGCATGATGTTCTGGCCCCCCTGGCCGCCGCGCGGTTGTGACACACAGCATTACGGTTCCTGCCAGCTCAGTACATAAAAAATCAGTTTTATTTCAGAGAGAGACAGAGAAGTAGAAAACAAGCGAGTGAGAGACAGACGAGTCCTTGTTCAGAAGGTTAGTGTCCCATAGAGTCCGTATTCATACACAATGCCCACAAGTTCCTAAGTGAGACATTAAACGGATTACTTTGGGAGCGTTTCCCCATGGAGGAACTAGCTCTTATTAACCCCTGAAATTCCACAGAATATAACATCTGCAGTGCGTACATGAAATTAAAGGGTCACTGCCACTGACATGAAAACAGACAACATGGACAATAAATTATTACCTTTTATATGCAATTCTGCTGTTGTGGAATCTACCATTTTAGTTTCTGCTGATATGTTTCCAGTGGTGGGATAAGAAGACATCAGTGCGAGGGCAGTTTCTATATGCAAAATGGAAATGCGGCGGTTACAGATGCCAGTGGTTTCAATAGTAGTAATAGGATACTAGTTTACAAGGATACACAATGATGAGAAAGTAACAGACACATTTAGTGGATAAAAACAAAATGGATCTCTGCACTAAATAATAACTTTGAATAAGATCACATGTAAAGGCTGTGTTTATTTTTTTTTACTTTCTAAAAATATTATGTGTGTTATCAAGTTTAACTAGTAGTTTGCCTGTCATAAATGACTGTATAATATTTCATGTCTCTTCCTCCCCCTCTCCCTCCCCTGTGTCTCCTTCCCCCTCCCTCCCCTGTGTCTCTTTTCCCTTCCTCCTCTGTGTCTCTTACCCCCTCTCCCTCACTTGTTTCTCTTCTCCCCTCCTCAGTGTCTCTTCCCCCTGTGTCTCTCCCCCACTCCCTCCCATGTGTCTCTTTCCCTCCCCTCATCCCTGTGTCTCTTCTCCCTTGTCTCTTCCCTCTTCCCTGTGTCTCTCCCCCTCCCCTGTGTCTCTTTCCTCTGCTCCCTCCCCTGTGTCTTTTTCCCCTCCCCCTTCCCTCCGCTGTGTCTCTTTCCATCCTCTCTCCATCCTCTTTCTCTTTCCCCTCCTCCCTCCACTGTGTCTCTTTCCCATCCTCTCTCCATCCCTCCATTGTGTCTCTTTCCCTTCCTTTCTCCATCCACTTTCTCTTTCCCCTCCTCCCTCCTTCCTTCCATTGTGTCTCTTATCCCTCCTTTCTCCATCCACTTTCTCTTTCCCCTCCTCCCTCCTTCCCTCCACTGTGTCTCTTCCCCTTCCTCTTTCTCTTTCCCCTCCTTCCTACTTCCCCTGTGTCTCTTTCCCCTTCTTCCCTCGCTCTTGTGTCTCTTTCCCTGCCCCCATGTCTCTCCCCCTCTCCCTCCCCCTGTGTCTCTTTCGCAATATGTTTCAACATCTAAATTATTATACTCTGCCCATGTAAAACTGTTCTTAAAGCTCCAACATATCATAAGAAATAATCTCCACTCAGAATATTTGCTAAACTTTGTTTTATCCAGTGAATGCTCGGTGTTTTTGCAGCCAGTGAGCGCGCGGCCGCCATTACAGATCCAGCCGCAGATAATATTTGTATAATTAGTTTTTTTGTCCATCTCTTCCTATACCTTCCAAAGGCCCATTTAGTATCATTATTACATAGTATAACTTAAATTCATAAACTAACATATGTTTTATCATTTCTTGTACTGTTGTCCAGAATATTTGTATTTAG
Organism: Discoglossus pictus; assembly: GCA_027410445.1. Taxonomy (NCBI): domain Eukaryota; kingdom Metazoa; phylum Chordata; class Amphibia; order Anura; family Alytidae; genus Discoglossus; species Discoglossus pictus. The sequence goes on from CM050168.1 coordinate 20,913,697, forward strand.
ATCATTCCCACCATATATAAATGGGCGCGCCCAACTCATTACATGAAACATGCCGGTGGTATGTACGGCTTGTACTTATTTATTATTATTGGGATTCTGCACCAAGTATAATATGTTATAGTTAGTCTCTTTAGTCTGAATATGTTTCAATATCTGGTGTTCTGGTCCAATATTTTTTTGCTGTGTTTCATTATCTATATCTAGTTCTGTTTCTGTGTATATGGTAATGTATGTTATATAGCGGTGATATAACGCCAGGACCATCTCTACAATGGTAACATTGGCTCTCAGATATGGTAGGCTGGGAAGAAGCTCAGATATGTTTGTAGATAATGATTTACTTGAAGATACTGACATCTGTCAGAGTCATTTAATATTTATGTGTTTAAAAATTATTATTATTTTTATTATTATTTATTTAGAACTCGCCAACACATTCTGTAGCGCAGTACAGGGGGTAATTACAAGGAAAAACAATATTATCACATTGCAAAACGATAAAAGGGCCCGGTTAGGGCTTAAAATGTGGTGTACAAAGTGCACCAGAAAAGGACCTCCTTACAAACCCACAAACTTACCATCTCTGTATATTTGTTTTATATTATAAATAGAAACACTGAGTAAATACTGTTACAGATGAGCTTTGGACCAGAGCATCAATGGCGTGTCCTAGCGCCAGGTTTTCTAATGAGTTGAATATGTTTTTGGAGAAATGTTCCATTCATATGTATAGCGCAATAACAAAAAACTTTACTAATTAAGGTTATCCAATGGAGGACAAACTATATTCACTAAGGTGTGTGTATACTTAGGGCCTCATTCAAATGCGATTTGGCCAATTGAATAGGGCTCTAAATAAGCACATAGCATATTTTTTTTAAATAAGTTTTAGTTAGTAAAGACCTTGCTTTTGGATAGAAGTTCACTAACTAAAAACTTCTTTAAAAAATATATGCTATGTGCTTATTGAGAGCCCTATTCAATTGGCCAAATCGCAATTGAATGAGGCCCATAGTTTTTAGTTAGTGAACTTCTATCCAAAAGCAAGGTCTTTACTAAATAAAAACTTCTGTAAAAAAATATGCTCTGTGCTTATATAGAGCCCTATTCATTTGGCTGAATCGCATTTGAATGAGGCCCTTATACTTGCATATATATCTCAGGTGAAACGGGTCCAATTCCTACGTTGTCCTGTGATGAATGATCGATCTTGTGTTGCCACACACAGGCCAGTATTTCAGTGCTGTGCACAGATCAGTAAGCCAGGATGACTGATGAGGTGGTTGACTCACCCGTCTCTGCACAGCAGGGAAATCCTGAGATCCTGGTCTGTGTTCAGAGCTCCAGAACTGACCTTACCTAATGCTGCTTTAGGGAACTAGCTCCATAGCCTGAACAGCTACGTGTCTCTGTGGCAAACCCGGCTATATCTAAATAATTCTCTTTAACACAAACACGAAAAGTGCCTGAATACCATAATGTGGTGGAGGGGTGTGGTGTTGACTTCAATATTATCCTATCATTAAACAAAAGGTCTGAACATCTACCCTTTTCCCTACCCCCCACCCCTCCCTCCACTGATAACTACAAACACATACCCTCATGATCCAGCTCTCAGGATGTGATTTAACAAACACAAAATGGATTCCTATACTCATAAGCAGAGTATTCAAAAATTCAGAGTTTCCTCAAAACTCCCCATGCTCATGACTTAGCTGCTAATAATGTTAGTTTGTTACATTCTTCACTTCAATTGTCTTTTTTTCTTGAACTGCACTGGTCCTTTAACTGAAAAAAATATAACAATCCTGAGATAACCTAAACTTGAAGTTATTAAGTGTTTGCTGTTCTGCTCCCTGCAGTTTTGTGTAACTAAAAGAAATGATTCTTACCCAGATTTGATGCGTCTTAAGATTCCACCCAGTCTCCAAGGTCTGTTCTTTGTCATCGTCTGAAGCAGTTTGATGCCCCCCCCCCCCCCCCCCCCCGCGATGCTTTATCCCTTCTTTCATTGTCTCTCTCGTCCCTTTTTACTTTCAAATAAAAGGCAGAAAATCTCTCCAAGGAGAATCTCCAAGGAACTATAACACAAAGCATAAAGGGAACCTTGACACATAAAGACACTTTGCTTCTGTTGGATGTGTTGGGTTTATACAACTCCACCAATCTGTTATCCCCAAGGTGGGAACTCCATTTATTTTTAATCAGGGAATAATATGCACCCTTTAGTTACTCTGGGCAGGTGCCTGTCTACCTTGATAAGACCATTTACTCTTCTCCCCATGATTATTTATTGGCTATATATTTCCCTGAGACCTTATCTGCTGGTCCTCAGGGACAATGAGGAATGAGGACATACTTAAATCCTAACACTAGTCCCAGTAGGTCATTGATAAATTTATCTGCATTCAAAATGTGCTTAAGTCAAGCACAAAACTAATGGAAAATGTAGTGTCCCGTGTAGCATCACCCTGCTCAAAATATTCTTGTGGTGTCCCAAGACCGTTGGAAGATACCCAGATGAAAAAGGGTTGAGAGCTACTGTTCTAAGAGACATAACTTAGAAGGAAATAATAAATTATTATTATTTCCTTTATTTGTAATGCCCAAACATATTCTGTAGTGCTATACAGGGGTGAGTTCAAGTCAAGACAATATTAACACATTGAAGAAATGGAGGGCCCTGACTTTGAGCTTAAAATCAAGTGTATACAGAGCTTTCACTAAAGCACATAATGTTGAAAACTCGCAAACTTACAATCTAAAGGGTAATTAATGACCTTAATATGTAAAGTTTAGAAGATAGAAAAGAGGGGTATATGATAACCTGCAAATCTGTCAAAGGATTTAATAAAGATCAGGAAGAGGTCATGGATTGAAGTTGGAAGGTAGAGGATTTAGGTTTAGTGTTTTTTACAGATGATAAAAGATTTTAAAGATGGTAGATTAGTAGAACGGCATCTCTGACTGGCCATTGTAGAGGGACATGTGATTGTCCCCTATCCAGCACCAGAGGTATAGGAACTGAGGGGATGGCAGAGGACAAATCCCTTCCAGATTATATGAACAAGGGACCCACAAAAAAGCAAAATTAAACTTAATCTTGCATTACCAGAAAGCTTTGAAATATAATATACAGGCACCCCTGCTGCCTGTTCGGAGAGTAGAGTTGAATTGCACAACTCAGGGTCCCAATTTGTATTCCGTTAAGCTTTACACCCCCCAGATATTTTTGGGCTCCTACGCCCATGTCCAGCACAGTTGCCCGTTCCTCGTAGATCATTTCTGGTAAAATTCCACCCACTCCCTTATGATTTATGCCACTGATTGTCTTATTAAACACGTGACATCCAGTTATAGTGGACGTCTCTCGCCAGCCATGGTAGAATGAGTCATATTTATTGTCATTTCAATGTCATGGTCTGTGTGACTAACCCTTTATTGTGGGTATGTGACAATGTTGTATATATCTAGCCTATAAAGCTCTACTCCTCCTCCTCCTTCCAGGCTCGTCCCTCCTCAGCTCCTCCTGAGATCTCTCTTCTCATCTCTCCCTATACCCAGCTCATCTTCTTCACATTGCTCAGGAGTCTCATCTCTGATCCAGTTCAGTTCTTGAGCTCCGTCTTGGCAAAACCCTCTGTCACCAGTAGCCTCGCGCCTCTGGAACTATATCAGAGACATCCATAATCTCACTGCTTTCAAGGTTCAGCTTAATAATCACCTCTTTAAAGATGCTTTCCAACCGCTCCCTTAGTGTATGAAGTCCTAGACACTCTATAACATCCTCGCTTCCATATATACATACACTTATAGCATAACATGTCTGTATGTGTCTTAGTCTGATTGTAAGCTCTTTGGGATAGTGATTATGTAACCCATTGGTAGTCTTTATGTTAAATACTCCTGTTTTATCAAGAAAATGTTTTGTATCTTGTCTCTTATGGTACTATACCAAAAAATACATAGATGCACTAGGGTCAAACACTTGACGATCTCTTGGAGGACCTATCCAGTTATCCAATCAGGACAATGTAACCTCTCCATGATCCCTGGTAATTATAGTGGACATCAACAGCCTTATTAAATTGTGATTCGGCCAATTGAATAGGGCTCTATATAAGCACAGAGCATATTTTTTTACAGAAGTTTTTAGTTAGTGAAGACCTTGCTTTTGGATAGAAGATCACTAACTAAAAACGTCTGTAAAAAAATATGCTCTGTGCTTATAGAGCCCTATTCAATTGGCTGAATCGCAATATAATAAGGCTGTAAACGTTTAACTTTAAATAGGTATGTTTGCAATTGATTGCTAATTAAAAAATCTAGTTGGATAATTTATTTTGAATGTTGTGTTTTTTAGGTAGAAATTACTTTTCAAGATCCCCCCTCCAGACTCTTTGTTCTATCACAGGTCATCAATTGGCATTAGGAGTGTTGATTAGCAGGGAAAGCATGCCCAACTGTTAATTAATGTAACCTGAGATAAGATAAGATACGATAAGATACGATAAGATAAGACAGAGAGTTAGGAGGGATGATCTTGAAAAGTAATTTTTACATATCAACATTTATATTCAATTATCTAATACTAATTTAAATTATGGGCATGGCACATATAGCTTACAAAAATGTATTTAGTTTAATAAGAAAATATTAAATAAAAACTGTTTAATCATTGAAACTAACAGGAAATAACTCTCTGTACACACTGGCTGATACATGCCTAAGGACAGTGGTGGGCAAGTTCAGTCCTGGAGGGCCACACACTGGCCTGGATTTGAGGATATCCTTTCTGTGCACAGGTGAGTCAATCAGGATGACTGAAGAAGTGATTGACTCACCTGTGCACAGCAGGGATATCATCAAATGCAGGCCTGTGTGTGGCCCTTGAGGAGCAAACTTGCATCCAATCCATCTTACTCTACATCCAATGCATTTTACCCTGTCCCAAGACCTTCATTTCTAAAACCAAAACACTCTTTCCAACTGAACAATTACCATCTTTCCGATGCAGTAAAGAAAAAATTGTGGCTTTGCAGTGGGAAATTAATCTCCAATATAAAAATAACTGAAAATAAATTAAAAGGTGTTTTTTTCCCCATAATTAAGGTTTATTGACTTTTTGGACTTAAATAAAAAGCATTTAAAGGGACACCGAACACAATTATTCTTTTCATGCATTTAAAAGTTCAGTTAAGCACTACTGAAAAAATATTAAGGAAAATCAGTTTAAACTTCTTGGAAACTAACAAATAATTTAGAAAAGAGTGTGTAAATCTGCAGATTTGATTGGCAGACAAGTATGACTCATACTGTACATCTATATTACTGCTCATTGGCTGATAGGGACAAGCTCACAGATCACTTAAACATCTGAGTCAGAGATGATGACCAGTGTTGCCCAACTATGATGAATTCCATATAACTGGAACAGTGAGCGGAGGGCCCAAGGGGAAAATGATTTGTAACGCCCTTGTAACATCTTGATACACGTAGGGGTCAATCAAAAACATATGTAGTAGTCAGAACACCCCTAGGATGATCAGATCAACTTTTTATATATGTAATTACCTGTTCCTCACCCCTAATAAATTAAGAGGCCCCTTTACGCCCTGTAGCAGAGGGCCTTTATCCTGTTGTGGACCCTGGTGCTTTGCACCTGCTGCACTGGCAGTAATGTTGCCACATAGAGCAGATTTCTCTGTGCTCTCCAAATAGAGAGATGTGCTGGGAGGTAGTGTCTGGCATCATGGCATGAAGACGGGGTTGTGGACGGAGTATTGTTAATTCTGGGAAGAAGTTGCAGTTCTAGAGATAAATTGTATGGTGGTCTTGAGGACCCAAATATACTTTAGCAGCTCTAAAACATGTAGATACTGTGATAAACAAGCTCTATAGAATAAAATATTAAAGTAGACTTATTATTACTCCACTATGGTAAATAACTTCTATCCAAGGATCCAGTGTGTAAGTGAAGAACACATTCCAGGCCTGTCCCTGTGACCTTCTCCAGGAGCACTGCCCGGTCTTAATGGTCCAGAGATTATTCTTGGACTATTTCTGTTCCCTATCTGTTGTCATGAGCTTGGAATTCCCTGTCCAGTGGTCCAGTGCTGAGAGTACAAAGACATCTCTTGTGTCCGTGGGAGAGGACAAAACCCCACTCATTTCCTCTCTCTGTAACACTGGGGGCTATTTGTGTTTGTTGTGCTAGTGACACACAAAAACAGAATTGATGGCAAAAGGGCCTATCTAGTCTGCCCATTCTATCTAACTTAAAGCTTGGCTTAATAAATGCTCAGGCGGGTCTTATGCCTATTGCAGGGTTGTTTACATGTCCCAAACTAACATGGATTTTACTAGGTATATAATATCCCTGAGCATCTATTTACTTTTATATGCTTTATTTTATTAACAAGTGCATATAAGCTCTGTTTTTAATGCGTAAATCATACATAATAGTCTCTGTATGTGTCTGCCCTCTGCAGCTCATGATGGCACAGACTCTGCTTTTCCTGACTTCGCCTCATACTAACCAGTCAGTGACCATTTCATGACCTCTTGTTCTTGCATACACAACACCAAATTAGAGGTACTCAATCTGAGAACAAACAACACCTGAAGCAGGTTTTTCTCTAGGTCTGGTTACCTAACCTCTTTTAGCTCACTTGTGCCCTTCACAGGGAGAAATATCCTGTAGTATATCAGTCTGGTCCCACTCAAAAGAGTGACCCAGACCCAAAATACCAGGCAATTCTACCCTGAACATGGGAAACAGCAAACCCTAGACGCGTTTCGGTCTTTATGGGCCTCGTCAGTGAGGTGCAGCTGTACTCTTGTTCTTGCATCCATCTTTTTCTGGTATATACGTCTTGTCTGAGCTTTAATAAATCATTTGATATATTTACAGGTGAAGTATCCCTCTCTCCCATCTCTCCTCTAATTTATATATTCATGTCATGACATCTTTCCTTACATGTTGTGTCATTTACACCCTGCCCCATTTTAGTCGTCCTCTATTGAATTGTCTTTAATTTATTTATTAATATATAATTATAAATAGGATCTAGGTGAGGTCTAAATAGGAATCTAAATAGTGACATTGGTACCGACCTAATACAAAGCAGCAAATACAACGCGGCTCCTGATAAATCATCTTATTCTGCGTACAATCACATCCTGCCCAGGACTCGCTGTTCTGAACACTTTGGCTTTGATACACACAGAGCAAATTAAATATTCATATGTAGATTGACTTTCAGGTTTACTAATTAATATTCATTTTGACAGCAACTGGCATAATTAGTGGTTATCTATCAATACATTTAGCAAATCTGGTTCTTATTGCTCCATACAAGAGCATACACCACCATAAGGGAGGCTGGTGGCTGAATAAATAGAAAAACATGGGGTTACTTAATTGACCCTGCCAGAATGTATTGAAATTGCTGATACATAATTTGAGTTATGAGCTTGCATCAGCACAACCAGTACCATTAATTAGAACAAGCTGTGTAGGCTGAGTAAGACAGTGTTACATTCCTGAGATTATATATATTTTTTTGTCATCACTGCAGAGCATGCAGCATAGTATAGTGGTAATATCTCCTGACTATGAAATGTACTTTGTGGCTTTAATAGTATCAGTTACTATATATATAATTGCATGGCCTTGCCAAAGTTCCCAGAATGCAGTGTAATAGCTGTATTTCTCAGAATTCTGGGCATTAAACAAGTTTTTTTTAACTTGTTTTAGACGTTCAGTGATTGTTGTTGTGAACGACCTACTCAAAATATCCAGTTCACAAGCTAAGGAACTGGCCCCACACTGATGAGAGGCAGTTACCTTGAAACGGTTGTACGTGGTTGGGATTCCTAGCTTGTGTATAATCCAACCCTAGCTTTGCTCAAAGCTATTTGATACAGCCATGATTCATATGGCTATGGATTGCAGGAGCGAAGTCTTTGTGGGCACATTTGCATGTCCCTGCCAAGGTTCCCAGGATGCAGTGTAATAACTGTATTTCTTGGAATTCTTTTAACTTGTTTTAGATATTCAAATGTGAACACAAATGTACTAATTATTTACTATATACAGTAAAACCCCCGTTATCCGGCACCCACGGGGACTCCCTATTGCCGGATAAGTGTAGTTGCCGGTTAATTGGGAGTCCCCAAATGTAAGGGTCTAAATGACTCTTAACCCCACCCCAAAATGCCTTTAAAAAGGCATTAGCACCTAAACTGAGCCATTTAGGCCCAGAAAAAATAATTAGAAAATAAGTTTTTTTTTTTTTGCAGTCTCGAACTCCGGATAGTGCCGGTTATGCCGGTTTAGCAGGAGTTTTTTGAAAATGGGGAATTGATGCCGGTTGCTTGAGAGTCCTGGTTAGTTGGGGGCCGGATAACCAGGATTCTACTGTATATATATATATATATATATATATATATATATATATATATATATATATATCCAGGTCATAAACTTATTAATACAAGCTTCTACACAGTGATTGGTTACCTTGGGTATAATGGAAAGTTTTACATGCCTAACAAACATGATAAGATGTAGTACGTGTATATTTGTGATTGTGAGGGGAATTCTGTGAGTAAGAGAAGGGGAGAATTTTTTCCCACTAATACGGGGTATAAGAGGGAAGAAACCATAGAAATGCAATTTCAAGAATTTCAGCACAGAATAGAGTGTGCATCAGCAGTCTCTAAATATGGGGACTTTTTGCTAAGACATTAAAACAGGAACTTATTCTTCATGATTTCTTTGGGAATTTACTTAATTTCTAAAAAATAAATAAAAAAAAACAGGTAGGGGCGGAGCTAGTGTATATAGACCCCCTTCAGTGCTATATATATATATATATATATATATATATATATATATATATATATATATATATATATATTATAAGAATAATATAAAGATATACATATATGAATATATATAAGTATCTATATATATATATATATATACGGTATATACATTTTAATTTTTTTTTTCTACTTCTCTGTGCCATTTCTTGTGGGAGGGCATCAAGGATATATACAAGCAATAACTAAAAATTACAATATATTTTCTACTTGATTTTGTAGCGTCTACCTGATAGTGCACAATGTTTTCCCTGTCTTGCATGTCCCATTATTATTCATTATTGGATGGTTTGGATCACTTCCAAATTAATAGAACACAGAAAGGGTCCCAATAATTGTATACATTTAAAATATAGGTAAAAATAAGTATTGCCTTTAGAGTTATAAAATTCACGTTATGTAGGACTGTATGTGCTGTAATACTCTCTACTTACTCTTTCTGATTTTGGAGATAGGGCCTCCAGAATTGGGCACAGAACCTCCTAACGATGGGACTACTGTGGCCATTTAGTATTCCTTAGATAATGACACTAATATAGTAGTCAGTTTGACTTCAATACCAGGCTTTGATTTAGGGCAGGCTCCATTAAAGTGCACTGAAATCATCCACAGTCCAAACAACAAGAGTAGATGTTGCCCTAGAGGTGGCCATTGCCGGTGATAGCCACTGGACGCATCTCTCTCATTAGATTCATAGGACTGTTTCAGTGAGTGCTGTACAGACAAAGGATTAAATCCTACACCGCACTCGCTCAGGGTATTGGGGTAGAGTCAGATGAAGCTGGATAAATATCCCTGGGGGACGTGCTGTTTTGATCTCAGCCCCCTCCTCCCTCCCGACACAGTGACAGACTCCCCTTGTGCTGGGTGTACTTTGATCCTTGCTCTTTACACATTTATAGAGAGGTCGGAACTGATTAGGATCACAAGGAGGTTTGGGAAATATTTCTTCCTGCCTGAGAAAAGAGATTTGAATATATTAGCCAGGCAGATATAGAGTAAGACACAGTCAGTGTTTTATGTGAGTGTTTTGGGTGGGTTTCAGGAATTTTACAGTTATTGGAATATACATATGAGTCGTACTAATAGGAGGCAGTGGCCATGGAGGAAGAGAAATACTAATTATAATTATTGTGGACTGCAGTCTGTGATTGGAGAAGCAGAGGTACTCACTGAGTAATCACTTGCTGGAGGATAACATTACTCATTGGAGAGAACACTCACATGGAATAGGATAACCGACTCACTCTGGGTAGGATAACCAACTCACTCACTTGGAATAGGATAAAGAACTCACTCACTTGGGATAGGATAACCGACTCACTCACTTGGGATAGGATAACCAACTCAGTCACTTGGGATAGGATAAAGAACTCCCTCACTTGGGATAGGATAACCAACTCACTCACTTGGGGTAGGATAACCGACTCACTCACTTGGGGTAGGATAACCGACTCACTCACTTGGGATAGGATAACTGACTCACTCAAATGGGATAGGATAAAGAACTCACTCACTTGGGTTAGGATAAGCGACTCACTCAAATGGGATAGGATAACCAACTCACTCACATGAGATAGGATAACCAACTCACTCACATGGGATAGGATAAACGACTCACTCACATGGGATAGGATAAACGACTCACTCACATGGGATAGGATAAACGACTCACTCGGGGTAGGATAACCAACTCACATGGAATAGGATAAAGAATTCTCTCACTTGGGATAGGATAACCGACTCACTCACCTGGGATAAGATAAATGACTCATTCGGGGTAGGATAAGAAACTCACTCACTTGGAATAGGATAACCGACTCACTCACATGGGGTAGGATAACCAACTCACTCAAATGGGATAGGATAAAGAACTCACTCACTTGGGATAGGATAACTGACTCACTCAAATGGGATAGGATAAAGAACTCCCTCACTTGGGTTAGGATAAGCGACTCACTCAAATGGGATAGGATAACCAACTCACTCACATGGGATAGGATAACTGACTCACTCACATGGGATAGGATAAACGACTCACTCGGGGTAGGATAACCAACTCTCTCACTTGGAATAGGATAACCAACTCACTCACATGGGATAGGATAAAGAATTCTCTCACTTGGGATAGGATAACCGACTCACTCACCTGGGATAAGATAAACGACTTATTCGGGGTAGGATAAGAAACTCACTCACTTGGGATAGGATAAACGACTCACATGGGGTAGGATAACCGACTCACTCACTTGGAGTAGGATAATTGACTCACTCACTTGGGATAGGATAAACGACTCACATGGGGTAGGATAACCGACTCACTCACTTGGAGTAGGATAATTGACTCACTCACTTGGGATAGGATAAACGACTCACATGGGGTAGGATAACCGACTCACTCACTTGGAGTAGCATAACTGACTCACTCACATGGGGTAGGATAACCAACTCACTCACTTGGAATAGGATAACCGACTCACTCACATGGGGTTGGATAACCGACTCACTTGGGATAGGATAACCGACTCACTCACTTGGGATAGGATAAACAACTCACTTGGGATAGGATAACAGACTCACTCACATGGTATAGGATAACTGACTCTCTCACATGGTATAGGATAACTGACTCTCTCACATGGGATAGGATAACTGACTCTCTCACATGGGATAGGATAACTGTCTCACACCAGTTTCAGTGCAATTAAGAACCAAAAAGATCCATCTATCCACCTAAACTGTTGGCTTAAAGAACCACCGTGTGAAAGGCTGTTTTTTTAAAATGTACTGACATTATGCCAAAGAATGAGAATTGAGCATATTATAAAAAAAACATACTTATTTTTAAAATGTTTTATTTGTATTGTATGTAACTCCATTTGCAGCTCTGATCAAGAATTATATGCCCTCCTTTGTTCCCGTATCATTCTTGGACGCTTCTATGTAAATAATAGAGCCTGGATGGACAGTGTGCACTAACACATGCCCCCATAATTTACAAAGAATTCGAATAGAGTAGTGGTTCCCAAACTTCTTCTCAAGCCCACCAGAATGGCCATGATTTATGTGAAACACTGTGGGCACAAAGGTGAGGTAACTAGTATTCAACAGGTGGCGGATCCTCAAATTGCTTCACCTGTGCATTCACACAGCGTTTCATCTAAGTCATGGCCTGTTTGGTGGGTCTTGAGGAGAGGTTTGGGAACCATTCACTCATCAGCAAAGAAGAAGATGCACTGCTTGATCAGAGCTGCAAATAGATGAAATGGAATAAACATCAAATATTTAGTAAGTTTAATTATTTTTTAATAACATGCTCAATTCTCATTCTTTGATACACAGCCTACACGAGCAGTATGTCTTGTAAAAATATAAAAAAAAACTTTCATACAGTGGTCCTATAATTAAACATCAATTGACTTCTCTCCTGAACATTATTAGTTCCTAGATATCTGAAGGTTTCTGTCATATTATCCCTCCCACTTTTATCCTCTAATCCAGTGACTCTCCATTTTTTTTTGTCTGAGGACTGTTTGGGTACCTTTCAGTGCTCATGGGTACCACCTTTCATATGAATATTTCACTATACTATACGATACTATATGGCACACACTCAATTTTCACCTAGTTTTGAACTTATTTGAATGAAGTGCATTTTAACCACCAATAACTTCATGAGTAATCCATCTATAACTGCGACAGCGGCTAATGTCTCAGGGATTCGGGCTATCTTAGGACCCGCTTCCGCTAAACTATACATAAGGTCATTTTGTTTTTCCCTTTAGACCATGCATAATTTTGAACAGTTTCTAATGTATTAATATCCTTTTGGATATATAGGGACATATTAAATTCCAAGCCCGCAACTCGATCGCAAGCTCACGATTGCTTGCAGACTCCCGTTGGTCTCCGAATGTGATGCTATTCAATTGCCAAAAGCCAAAACTGTACACCATGCCCTGGTTCGCAGCAGTTCAGATCGGGAACATGATCAATTAAGCAAGCCCGTAACCTCCCATTTCAAATCAGCCAATAGGAAATAGACCGTCATTATTACGGCAGTAAAACATGGAGGTTACATGTCAATCAAGTAGGTTTTTTTTTTTTTTTGTAGTGATTTTTTTTTTTGCATTTACAGTGCTACGAATAGGTGTTTAACCCCCTTACGAGTTTAACCATCGCCATTTTCTCAAGGCCGTAAATCGAAAGCCGATCGGAGCCCGCAAACAGTCGCCAATTGAATAGCAAATTAGCTTGCGACCTCACTTACGGGCTACCTCATGATCATCTGGGATGCAATATAATTAAGATGGAAACAGTCTTGTTTTCTTCCCTTAGATACTAGTCTGATTGTGCGATTAGATACATTTCCCACTATACCCCCCTCGTGTATCTGTCTCACCCATAGATGTGCATTATTTATCTAGTAGTCATATCCTCTCCATCCAGACATTTGCAGGTCGCCAGTGTCTTTCTATAACTGTCTCTTCTGCTCTTCCCATTGGCATCAAATCCAAATGAGCATCAGTAACAGCCCAGAGAAACCTCCACTCAACTATAAAATTGCCTCCCTGGGCTCTCCTGCCTGATGCCTGGTTGCCTTATCAGATGTCCCATGTAGGCATTTGGTTACCAGGACACCACGTAAAGACAGAGTGACAGCAACTATGATCCAAAATCTAATCAGCTCATTCTTTCTGCCTAAATGTTTGGCTTAATTAAGCCCTAGGATGCCTTATGCTTATCCCAGGCATGCCTAATTTCCTTAAATATGTTTGCCATTGGCAGGCAGCCCCTCTTATCTATTACCCTCTCTGTAAAGTAGTACTTTCACACATCACCACTAAATATGCCACCTTCCAGCTTCTAATCATGGCCTCTTGTTCTTGCATTTTTTATTATCTGGTAAATGCTTCCATCTTGAACTTTAAAAACCCCTTTGATATATGTCTCCATTACCCATCATGGCATTGTTATGTCTTTCCTTATAAGTTGTGTCTTTTAGACCAGGCACCATTTTAGTCGCCCTCCTTTGGACGGTCTCTAATTTATTAATATCGTTTTAAAGGTTTAGTCACAGTATCTAGATCTATAGAGTACCATTAGTACCCCTATTTCTCGGTTGCTTATTCTTCTTCAGGTCTTCTTCCAAGCACCCTACCGGATTTTCCTGGCTTTGTTGTATTGTTTGCCTATTTTGAAAGCGTGCAATAAAATAACTCCGGAGTCCTTTTCCTTTTCTGGAGCTGTCATCAAATAAATAGAATAAATCAGCTTAAACCTGGGCTTTATGAGAGCCTGCTTGACAGTGCCAGGCTAAGGAATACATTATTGCTCGTCTGCTGTAAGTGCTGCTATAATGGAGACTATAATTGCTGGGGAAATGACATGTACTCTGAGTACTGTTGTGCGCTTCAGCACTATCCTATTTACAATTCAAACAAGCAAGCAAATAAATGCAGCAGTAGATCTCCAGTGGCATGCCGGGCCGAGTGCGCGCCGGGCTCCCTCCTCCGCCTTTTCTGCCCTCACAAGATTTTTCCAGTTGACTTTCATTGCAATCTGACTGTCTGTAATCTGATGAGCACAAGTGAACAGAAAAGTCATATTGTCTGCAAGCAATACAGCCAGATCGTCTCCGTGTGGTTTTGTGCTATGTACTGTCTTGCCATTGACTGTCTTGCCACTGGCTGCCTTAACGTTGAGTGTCTTGGCATTATCTGTCTTGCCATTGAGTTTCTTGCCTTTAAGTGTTTAATTGTAGCTTGTCATTCAGGGCCTTGGCATGGAGTGTATTTTCATTAAGTGTCTTGCCATTATGAGTTTTGGCATGAAGTGCTTTGCCATTGAGTTTCTTGCTATTAAGCGTCTTACTAATGAGTGTCTTATCATTTATAATTGAATGTATTGCATAGTAATAGTAATTTAGTAAATGAGGTAAAAAAAAAAGACATTTAGTCCATTAAGATCTACTTTTTAAGATCTCCTATGATCCTTTGTAATATGTGGATTAATTGTTAATTGTTATTTAATAATTGATCCAGTGGAAGGCAGACAGGAATAATAACCCATTGAAACATTGCCAACTGTCTCATAAGGAGAAAAAAAAATAGAATTCCTTCCTGACCCTGGCGAATGGATTCCCCCCTGGATCAATACTCCAACTCTAATTATACAGGATAAACATGAAAGCCATTTTTATCCAATATATATATATATATATATATATATATATATATATATATATATATATATATATATGATATATTTTATATGCAAACCGTTTTTAAAGTTATTTATCAAATGCGCTGTAACAACCTTCTTTGGTAGAGAATTCCACAGTTTACCCACCCTTACTGTGAAGAAGCATTTTCTTTCTTTAAAGGGATATGTAAGTGAGCTGGATTATGAATGCATATGATAGAGGATATAATAAGTAGTGTATGAAAAAAAAAATGTGCATGAAAAAATACCAAAATAAGCATTTTTTAACACCTACCTTGAAGTTAGCAAAATATCTTTTAATTCTGCCAGTTGAAATTTCGGGTTAACACCCTCCAAACTCAGGTTAAACTGTTATACAATTTGAAAAAAAATTTGGGCAATCAGGAGGAAGTAAAGACTGAAACATTTGTATCACAATCTGGCAGTTGCTGTCTGTTTTTCTCTCTTCTTGTTTCCTTATGGTCAATTTCAGCTGTGACCCCAGCCACCATCATTTCCTTTAGAGGTCACACACTGTACCCTGCAGGGTACACTTTATGTAAGCTTCCTTGTGGTGTGCACATCCACATATCAGTATCTAGCATATAAATATGTAAGTACATTCAACTTTTCAATATAATAAATATTTTTTCAGTAGCTGTCTATCAGGAAACATTTGAAAACCAGGAAACTTACACATCCCTTTAAGGTGGAATCCTTGTCCTTCTAACCTCAAAGGATGCCCTCTTGTCAGCTGAAGACATCTTGTGTCTAGTAATTGAGCATTTTGCCATTGTTTGCCTTTTCATTCTGTGTCTTGCCATTGAGTGTCTTGCCATTTTTTGTCTTACAATGGTGTGTCTTGCCAGTGTGTCCTGTCAATCTGTGTCTTGTCACTGAGTGTCTTGCTATTGTGTGTCTTGTCTTGGTGTCTTTTGCTATTGCCTTTTTTAATTATGTGTCTTTCCATTGTGTACTTTGTCACGGTGTGTTTTGCATTGTGTGTCCCTTCATTCTGTGTCTTGTCACGATGTGTCTTGCCATTGTGATTTGTCATTCTGTGTCTTGTCATTGAGTGTATTGTCATTCTGTGCCTTGCCATTGAGTGTCTTGCCATTGTGTACTTTGTCACGGTGTGGCTTGTCATTGTGTGTTCTGTCATTTTGTGTCTCGTCATTGAGTGTCTTGCCATTGTGTACTTTGTCACAATGTGGCTTGCCATTATGTGTTATGTCATTCTGTGTCTTGTCATTGAGTGTCTTGCTATTGTGTACTTTGTCACGGTGTGGCTTGCCATTGTGTATTCTGTCATTCTGTGTCTCGTCATTGAGTGTCTTGCCATTGTGTACTTTGTCACAATGTGGCTTGCCATTATGTGTTATGTCATTCTGTGTCTTGTCATTGAGTGTCTTGCCATTGTGTACTTTGTCACGGTGTGGCTTGCCATTGTGTATTCTGTCATTGAGTGTCTTGCCATTGTGTATTGCCATACTGTGTCTTGTCATTGAGTTTCTTGCCATTGTTTGCCATTTCATGGTGTTTCTTGCCTGTGTGTATTCTGGCATTGTGTGTCATGCCACTGTTTGTCTTGGCATGGCTTAGACAACTGGCAGATGAAGTTAGAAAAATACTCTGCATGTACAGGTGTGTCACTTTTACAACATATTGTGACCTTTATGGATCACTGAGCATGTATACACTTGATATAATAAACCAACAAGGAATCAAAACATACAGAGAAGGGCAGCAGGTGCAAGAGACTCTCTCCTCATCTTCTCAATGTTATATGGGCAGAGTAACAATGTATATTAAGTGCAATCATTATTTTATTGGACCAGTATAATATTATACCTATATATATAGTGCCTTGCAAAAGTATTCACTCCCCTTGGCATTTTTCATGTTTTGTTGCCTCACAACCTGGAATTAACATGGATTGTTTGAGGATTTGCATCAGTTAATTTACAGAACATGCCCACAACTTTGAAGATGTTTTTTTTTTTTTTAAAGTGAAGCAAACAACAAATAGGGCAAAATAACAGAAATAGTCAATGTGCATAACTATTCACCCCCCTAAAGTCAATACTTTGTAGAGCCACCTTTTGCGGCAATCACAGTTCCAAGTCGCTTTGGATAAGTCTCTATGAGCTTGCCACATCTTACCACTGGGATTTTTGCCCATTCCTCTTTGCAAAACTGCTCCAGCTCCTTCAAGTTGGATGGTTTGTGCTTGTGATCAGCAATCTTTAAGTCTGACCACAGATTTTCTATTGGATTGTGGTCTGGGCTTTGACTAGGCCATTCCAACACATTTACATGTTTCCCCTTAAACCACTCAAGTGTTGCTTTAGCAGTGTGTTTGGGGTCATTGTCCTGCTGGAAGGTGAACCTCCGTCCTAGCCTCAAATCACGCACAAAGTGGTACAGGTTTTGCTCAAAAATATCCCTGTATTTCGCACCATCCATCTTTCCCTCAACTCTGACCAGTTTCCCAGTCCCGGCTGCTGAAAAACATCCCCATAGCATGATGCTGCCACCACCATGTTTCACTGTGGGATGGTGTTCTTTGGGTGATGTGTTGGGTTTGCGCCAGACATAGCGTTTTCTTTGATGGCCGAAAAGTAAAATTTTAGTCTCATCAGACCAGAGCACCTTCCTCCATACATTTTGGGAGTCTCCCACATGCCTTTTCACAAACTCCAAACGTGCCATTTTGTTTTTTTGCTGAAAGTAACGGCTTTCTTCTGGCCACTCTGCCATAAAGCCCAACTCTATGGAGGGTACGGCTTATTGTCGTCCTATGTACAGATACTCCAGTCTCTGCTGTGGATCTCTGCAGCTCCTCCAGGGTTACTTAAGGTCTCTGTGCTGCCTCTCTGATTAATGCCCTCCTTGCCCGGTCCATGAGTTTTGGTGGGCGGCCGTCTCTTGGCAGGTTTGCTGTTGTGCCATGTTCTTTCCATTTGGTTATGATAGATTTGATGGTGCTCCTGGGGATCATCAAAGATTTGGGTATTTTTTTATAACCTAACCCTGACTTGTACTTCTCAACAACATTGTCCCTTACTTGTTTGGAGAGTTCCTTGGTCTTCATGGCAGTGTTTGCTTAGTGGTGCCTCTTGCTTAGGGTTTGCAGCCTCTGGGGCCTTTCAAATAAGGTGTATATCCTACCAAAGGCGGCAAGTTTGTGATTCGTGCACTGGTAACATTGTAATAAAGTGACACTGACTGCAAACTACACTTCAACCAGATATATGTACAGATGGTAAAAAAGAATGGCTGTGTTAGATAATAGAGCTTGGGTATTTTAAGCCTCAGTTACATAAAATGGTTCGACTAACAACTTTATCTTGAATGATTAATTATCTCTCAAGAGAATGCCCATATGGAAAAGTAATAATAGACAAATAAACAATAACAAATGAAAAGTTGTTAATATTGATCATTTCTAGGTAAAAGTTGGACCAGTACAGTGGCCCTTTAAATAGCAGAATATACTGCAATGTATTCAGCCGCCATCCATCTGTATCATTTCAGACGATCGATTCTGTTTTGTAATCAATATAAAAATCAATATATTGTTTATGGATATCCGGAATCAAACTAGTGGAAACTAGATCTACTAGCCGGACGTAATGGGTCAGAACAAAGAGCAGAATTAATTTTTAATTGATATGATATGAAGAGGAAATTATTTTTCTTACCAAGTCTTTATCTTATTATTAAGAAATGTTTACAGGAAATTACATTTTTTTTCCTGCAGGTTTAATTAATGAGAGGAAAAATTAATTGTTCCTTTTCTGTGAGTTCTATCCACAGGGGTCTAAATCTAAATCAGAGATTGGAATATAAACCCCTTAAATTCCAGGTGGACGCCTGATAACATTGCTTAATTATTAATATTAATGGCAGTCTTTCAGCAGAACAGAACTGAGATCTTATCTGAATCCACGCTTCCTCTTAATTCAACACAGTTTTATAATGCTTTGAGCAACAAAGAAAAACCTTTGGCTGTTTTTTTTTTATTTTAAACACTGCAAATATATTCTGCACATTAACATAATCATATTATAAATGTGACACAATACTGGCCCTTTAAAAAAGCAAGAGCAATTTGTATGAAAAGGACTTCAGTAGCATTTTAAAATATTTTTTATTCATATTGATTGACTCTGAATGTATCATAGTGAAGGTGAGGCACAAGATGCTGTGCTGTTTGTATTGCATCTTTATATGCACTGCAGCTTATGTCAACAGCAACCCATGCACTGGAACTCACCAAAAATGCTGTGTACCACCAAGTTGAGGCTTACAAATCAGCAAATAATATATTTTTTTATAAAAATGTACTATTACATTTTTATTAATACAATTATTTTATTATACATTGGCTCATACCACCACTTACAGTTATATATATACTAGCGAATTGCCCGTCAAAAAATGACGGCAATGAAATTGTAAGGTAGCTAAATTAGTAAATGAATATAGTGTACCTATTTTTAAGCATTGTGATGAAGAGCTGGCAATCTGTGTTGATGTTGCTGCAGCATTAGTGGTGTGGAGCTGCTGTGTAAGCATGCTGAATGTGTGCAGTGTAACACTGTGCGTGCGCGAGACCAAACCGTTAGCGTAGTCGTGTACTTCCGCATTGGTGTAAAATGGCGAGTAATGTGTGGTATAGGTCTGTATCGGAATATCCGTAGGTGTTTTGTGGTGTTTTGCGAGTTTAGAGTGCTGTAGCCTCGTTTTCGTTTTGTTCGGCGGCCATTTTTTCTCTCGCTTAGATTTTTTTTTAGTCTCTAAACTGTTTTATTTCGAGTAAAATCGAGGTGTAAGTTGCATTTTTGAGGTCCTGGGTGCTCCCTCTTGGTGTAGGTAAGTTTTTTATGTATGTGCTGTGTGTATGTATTGTGTTTTAAATGTTTGTATGTCGGCGTGTTGCGTCCGATGTTTGCGAGGTCGTAATGTGTGGTAACGTGTTTCGTACGTTGTTTGCGTTCCTCGTAAAATTTAGCGAGTGTCGTAATTTGTGTGTCGTGTTTTTTGAGTAGCGACGTGAATTTTGCGAGGGTTTGAGGCCCTTGCCCAGTGACCTCGCCAGCAACTGAGTCCCTCGCTTCGCGAGGGGCCTCAGTTGCTGGCATGGAGCGCCTTCGGCGCTCCATGCCAGCAACTGAGGCCCTTGCCCAGTGACCTCGCCAGCAACTGAGGCCCTCGCTTCGCGAGGGGCCTCAGTTGCTGACATGGAGCGCCTTCGGCGCTCCATGCCAGCCACTGAGGCCCGTGCCCAGTGACCTCGCCAGCAACTGAGGCCCTTGCCCAGTGACCTCGCCAGCAACTGAGTCCCTCGCTTCGCGAGGGGCCTCAGTTGCTGGCATGGAGCGCCTTCGGCGCTCCATGCCAGCAACTGAGGCCCTTGCCCAGTGACCTCGCCAGCAACTGAGGCCCTCGCTTCGCGAGGGGCCTCAGTTGCTGACATGGAGCGCCTTCGGCGCTCCATGCCAGCAACTGAGGCCCGTGCCCAGTGACCTCGCCAGCAACTGAGGCCCTCGCTTCGCGAGGGGCCTCAGTTGCTGGCATGGAGCGCCTTCGGCGCTCCATGCCAGCAACTGAGGCCCTTGCCCAGTGACCTCGCTACGCGAGGGCCGCGGCTCGCTACGCGAGGGCCGCGGGCTCGCTACGCGAGCCCGCAAGCGTGAGCAACGACCCGTACGCTCACAACTATATATGTGATATATATATATATATATATATATATATATATATTGATATATTGTATACAAATAGTACATTTGTGTTCACATTTGAACGTCTAAAACAAGTTAAAAAACTGGTTTCATGCCCAAAATTATGAGAAATAAAGTTCTTACACTGCATTCTGGGAACTTGGGCAGGGACATGCAAATGTGCCCACAAAGGCTTCGCTCTTGCAATCCATCACCATTTCAAACATGGCTTTCCTTAAGCATATGCGTGCTGTATCAAACATCTTTGAGCAAAGCTAAGGTTGGATTATACACAAGCTAGGAACCCAAGTACAGCTGTTTCAAGGTTATTGCCTCTCATCAACGTGGGTCCGGTTCCTTAGCTTGTGTAGTGGATATATTGAGGAGGTAGTTTACCACAACAATCATGTAATTTATGGTGGGTGACAGAAGCCTCCATAGTACAGTAGTACAGTAAATAAATAGTACATTTGTGTTCACATTTGAATGTCTAAAACAAGTTAAAAAAACTTGTTTCATGCCCAGAATTCCGAGAAATACAGTTATTACTCTGCATTGGCAGGGACATACAAATGTGCCCACATATATGAGATTTGAACTATCAAGATTTTGGAATCAGTTCTCCAACTGCTACACATTTCCTTTACGAAGGATGAAAAAGAAAAATATAATTAATATAGAACTAATAGTGCTACAAGTTACTTAAGTAGCTCAAAACTCAATTAGTACATCAGCAGTTTAAAAAAGGAAAACACATTTTCTACGTGCTTTGCTGCCACAGAAAATATCTGGTGACTTCAGTGTCATTCTACTGAAATAAAATGTCACTTTTTATTTATCCTGAAGGTTTTTCATTCATTCTGTTCTGATCCTGTACAACACTATGAGCCAGATTCAATTGAGCAATCGTAAGTTACCAGAGCCCGTAAATTAATCCGGATGTTAATTTGCTATTTAATTTGCATCTTTTTGCGGGTTATGGGTTACGGGCTTGATAACTTTTTGATGGTTAAACCCGTAACTTACAGCCTCCCGAAGCCTTTGATCTTTCGCAAGAGTTACAATCACAAAATCGCAAATCGCTATTCAATTGCTCCAATTCCCCAAGCCCGCAAATATAGTCACACCCGTAAACGGCAAATGTAGGAGAAAATCCTTTGAGAGCTAGAGAGGACTTGCAAGGGGGTTAAACACCTGTCCGTAGCACTGTAAATGCAAATAAAACATCAATACTGCACTGTATATAACGGAAAAAGTGATGATAGACATTAGGATTAATTGCACAACAGTCTCAAGCTCGCAAATTGGCAGTAAAATAAAAGTATTTTTTATGTTTCATTTTGGGGTTATATCAATCTCGGGAATCAATGAGTTAATACATATCAGGCCACCCGCATGGACTAGCACAGTATTGGTTTTTATTTTTCTAGTTTCGTATTTTGAGGGATTGCGAGTCACATCGCATATCGGACCACCGAACCTAACTGATTGATATGCAACCTTCATGTTTTACTGACGTAATGATGGCCGTCTCATTGTCTATTGGCTGTTTCGAAATGGGAGGTTACGGTCTTGCTTAATTGATCATGTTCCCGCCCTGAACTGCTACGGACCAGTGCATGGTTTACGGAGTCGGATTTGGGCCCATAACTTGCGGGCTCCTTCAATTGAATAGCAATGTAATTGGAAACAAACGGAAACCCACAGCATACCCGCAGACATACGGCCTGGATCCCACGAGATGCGGGCTTGCAATTGAATCGGGCTCTATATTTTTAGTATATATGTTTATTTCACATTCACTACAATTAGCAGGTTCAGTGGCAGCTGCTAAACTGCTGAGTATTCAGATTTTATGCTGCTCCAGCAGCTCTGCCCAAGTAGCAAAGCTGCTGGAATTTGGTGTCAGGTAAAGATATAAACTGTTTCTCTTTAAGATTTAAAGGGCCACACAGCCCATTTTTATTTGATTAATTAAATAACAAAGTAAAAAAAAACAACATATATATAACATAGTGTTATATATATATAAACATATATATACCTTACATTTAATTGTCCAACCTGGAACTGATTCAGTTGGCACCATTGCAATGTACATCTCCTGCTCATATCACTAGCCGTGTCCCCAGCTACACTCCCAAGGGTCCCTCTTTGGCAATGTGAGGTTTGCTAAATGGAACCACAATGTATTTTTTTAACATTAGACAACTAACCATAAAAAGCAAATGGGTATTTCCTGTTCATAGATTTCAGAAATGATGCTTTACATGGAAGTCTGAGAGCTCAGTATCAGATATCTAACTGTAGATTTGTAATGCTAAAAGGAAATTAGTGCTTCCTTTATAGAGATTCAGACAAACTGCACATGTGAGCATTAATGGGATACAGTGGCAGAGCTAGGGAATGGAGGGCCCCGGTGCAAAATAAAGTTGCACCCCTCGAACCTGCCCCCCCCCCCCCGAGAGGTTTTTGTGAAGTTTTGTTTGCATTGCTACACTCATAGGACCCTTTCCCATAACAGCACTCCACCAAGAACCTTATACCATATATACATATACTATCTCTACATAGCAGCCGGTCCCTCTCATCACCCATCTTCACACAGTACCCAGTCCTTCTCAACATCCGCAGCCACCCCTCTTAGCATCCATCCCTATATAACAACCAGTCCTTGTCAGTAGCCATCCACTCTCAGCTTGTATCCCCACAGCACACAACCGCTCTCAACACCCACATAACATAGCAACCATCCCTATTAACCAATGAGCTGCTTCAAGTGGCCAGCCAGTCAAGTGAATGGTGCTGGGCTGAGTCAGCACCTAGGAGAGATATGTAGCTGTAATAGTTCTAGGCAAAGCAGATACAATGTGTATTCAAGTTTTTATCAGTATGCCAGGCTTGACATCATCAGAGTAATAGTGGAATAAGAGGCATGTTTCTCCCCGTACCAGCTCTAGAGGGGAGATAAGATGATCTGTAATGCATTGCGTTGTGCGTTCCCTGAACTGATAATTGAGTGCAAACTTCTCACAATTACGGATAATGATGGTGAGATGCCTTTTAACATAATGGTTACAGCATTAGACCCGGTATATGTTTTACATTATAATGAGGACACTTTGAATAATATTTATGTAAATCAAGTGATTATTGTAAGTGAAAGGGCCACTGTGAATAAATTATTTCTATGTGGTTTTGAATAACTATACATAAGGGGAGAGTAAAAATATATATATTGTATTTTTTATACAACTATTCATTACTACGTGTGCTATTTTCTTTTCTGAGCTGATTCTGTCTGCTACTTTCTTAGAAGAATGTGTCCTTGTAAACAAATTAACTTTCCATTAGTCCTGGTAAAAACACTGACAGTTTCAGCTACAGCATTCACATGGAGCAGATAAGAGCTTCCTCTGCATTTAAAGTCTTCTCCAACCTCAGGAATTTGATCAGCCGAAACTAAAATAGATTCTGCCGGAGCATAATTGCATAAAAAAGGCAATAAATTAGAGGCTTTATTGTTTTGCATTCTAAAAAAGAGAGAATTTTGTCAAAATAGTGTGTTTTAAATATAAGATGTGAGTGGAACCATTCAAATAAAATACTAATATCTAATATTATTATGGCTCATAACTTAGATAATAACATTAAACATGATTTATATTTTAAGGTCACCAATATATGGGATTAATGTTGAATATAATAGTACTTTGATTATCTTTTGGTGTGATAGACTCCATTTATCTTGGGGTGATAGACTCTGTAACGGAACCCATCACTGTTTTACCCTGTTTTATGATTATTATGGTTAAAATATGATCCTACTATTATACTGCATGTATGTTGGTTGATGCTCTGCAGAATATTGTCCCAGACATTTGCAGCTACTTAGCATGGGAGATAATCCTGTTACAGAGACTCCGCATAAGATAAAGGAAGTCTATTGTATACAGTGTTTTCATTCTCAGATAAGAACAAAGAAGTGTAATTGAATCGATGTCTGATTGTATCAAAGTTGCCAGGGAGCCTCAGGGAGGTGTGACCCACCTATTGTTCTCTTTATGTGTATTGTGCGGCCAAATATGGGCATGTGTATTGCCTGTGGGAAGAGATGGGTATAAATATTTCTGCAATAACAAAATAAAGTCAGTATTCATTTGACTCCCAAATTGTGTGTCATCCAATATGGGAGGTCGGGGATGGTGAGACTGTAGTGCCTCTTGGGTATTTTACCGTATACCAGCGGAGATATTGGACTGCGTGTTCCAGCACCGTTACAGACTCTATTTATATTGGGGTGGTAGATTCCATTTATCTTGGGGTGATATACTCCATTTATATTGGGTGGTAGATTCCATTTATATTGGGGTGATAGACTCTATTTATCTTGGGATTGATATACTCCATTATCTTGGGGTAATATACTTCATTTATCTTGGGGTGGTAGACCATATTTATCTTGGGCTGATAGACTCCATTTACCTAGGGGTGGTAGATTAATTTTATCTTGGGGTGGTAGACCCCATTTATCTTGGGGTGATAGACTCTATGTACAGTATCTCAGTATCTTGGGCTGGTCGAATCCATTTATCTTGGGTTGGTATACTCCATTTATATTGGGTTGACAGACTCCATTTATCTTAGGGTAGTAGATTCCAATTATCCTGGGGTAGTAGATTTAATTTACCTTGGGGTGGTAGACTTAATTTATTTTGGGGTATTAGATTTCATTGATCTTGGGGTGGTAGACTACATTTATCTTGGGATGGTAGACTTCATTTATCTTGGGGTATTAGATTTAATTGATCTTGGGGTAGTAGACTACATTTATCTTGGGGTGGTAGACTTAATTTATCTTGGGGTGGTAGATTTAATTTATCTTTGGGTGGTGGGCTTCATTTATTTTGGGATGGTAGACTACATTTAACTTGGGGTGGTAGACTTCATTTATCTTGGGTTGTATATTTTATTTACCTTGGGATGGTAGACTACTTTTATCTTGGGTTGTAGACTTAATTCATCTTGGGTGGTAGACACCATTTATCTTGGGGTGGTAGACTGCATTTATCTTGGGGTGGTGGACTCCATTTATCTTGGGTGGTAGACTCCATTTATCTTGGGGTGTTAGACTACATTTATCTTGGGATGGTAGACTCCATTTATCTTGGGGTGTTAGACTCCATTTATCTTGGGTTAGTAGACTCTATTTATCTCTGGGTGGTAGACTGCATTTATCTTGGGGTGGTAGACTCCATTTATCTTGGGTGGTAGACTCCATTTATCTTGGGGTGTTAGACTACATTTATCTTGGGGTGGTGGACTCCATTTATCTTGGGGTGTTAGACTACATTTATCTTGGGGTGGTGGACTCCATTTACCTTGGGGTGGTAGACTCCATTTATCTTGGGGTGTTAGACTACATTTATCTTGGGTGGTAGACTCTATTTATCTCTGGGTGGTAGACTGCATTTATCTTGGGGTGGTGGACTCCATTTATCTTGGGTGGTAGACTCCATTTATCTTGGGGTGTTAGACTACATTTATCTTGAGGTGGTAGACTCCATTTATCTTGGGGTGTTAGACTACATTTATCTTGGGGTGGTGGACTTCATTTATCTTGGGGTGTTAGACTACATTTATCTTGGGTGGTAGACTCTATTTATCTCTGGGTGGTAGACTGCATTTATCTTGGGGTGGTGGACTCCATTTATCTTGGGTGGTAGACTCCATTTATCTTGGGGTGTTAGACTACATTTATCTTGGGGTGGTAGACTCCATTTATCTTGGGTGGTAGAGTCTATTTATCTTGGGTGGTAGACTCTATTTATCTCTGGGTGGTAGACTCCATTTATCTAGGGGTGGTAGACTCCATTTATCTTTAGGTGGTAGACTATATTTATCTTGGGGTGATAAGCTCCAGTTAAAGGGTCATGGCGCTGGTCTAATTTACATAACTCTGAGAATCCTGTTAGAGGAGGCACATGGTGTGAGTTGCAGAGATCACATAGATGAATGGCAGCTATCAAACATATAAACAACTTATTGTGACTCCAGTTATCTTTTGCAAACTGTTTAGCACCGTTGACCAAATGTACTACCACTTCCATGCAACTTGCTACCCAGTGCAGGATAACCAACGTACATTACACTAAGCAGTTTGCAAATTTGGGTGGAGTATCAGGCTAAAGATAATAAGGAGACCAGATATTGTTTCAATGGAAGTTCTCATTCAAAACATCACTTTTTTTTAATAACAATTAATTCAAAAGTTTTTTATGCTCTTATGAAGCACTTGATGATATCACGCAAAGTGGTTTTACAATGTTATAAATAAACATTTAGCAACCTTTAATGTTGAACTGTTGGATTCATTTTGAGGAATGGGAGAAACCATGGATATATATATAAGATCTCTATTCTGTTATGCTAAAAGACTGCCACTTGGCATTGTTCTGTTTGTTTGCGCAGTATCCACCCATTGATTCTCAACACAGAGTAATGATCTTACAGCCTTAGGTTATGAACAGAGATGATCGATGATGCTCTCAGTCCATGTGGCTGCAGTAATGACTTTGTCAATAAGTGTTTGTATTTTTAGAGATTTATTTAAACTGTCTGCAGAAATATCCTGGTTGTGTCAAGGAAATCCTGAGGAATGGCGGTAACTGTACAACAACAAAACTATATGTGTTTGAAAACTTTAATTTTGATTGCTCTCTTGATCCCTGAAGGTATCCATGATGTGTGTATGAGAGGGGCATTTACTTTACTGGAGAACATGGCTTGTATTTATTGACGCAAGCTGTCTGATTTTAAGTTTGTCCAAGGGAAAGGATTGATGTCAAATTCAATTAGGTTTTGTTATCTAATACATTTTCCTCACTGCTCCCTCTCACTCCTCCCCCATCAATCCTTCCACTGATAGATAAAAAGCACACCTTCCATGCTTCAGCTACATTTCGCCTTTTCTCTAAAACAGTTTTATATAAAAAAAATGTGCTGTTTCTCTTTAATTACACTGGCCCCATGACATCTGGATTGTATTGCTTTTGGAGAGATAGTATCCCCACCAAGTGCATGCATTACTTAAAGGGCCACTGTAGTCACATATTAAAATTATACTTATTTATATATCTACACTTTACACTGTAAAAAACGAATATAGCGTTCAAGTTATTATCTTTTATATACCATTACAAAGCAATCGAAAAGAATGGCCACAGTGGTCAAATAAGCTGAAATATGCCAGTGGAGCTCAGAGGCAGATAAAGGGTTAGTAGGTTTTATATGCAAGTTGTTGTTTTAATGGCAAGCTCATAAATTTAATCTAGCGAATGATACAGAGCATCAGCGATTGGCGTAAGTAGATAAATGGAGTGACCTTTTCAAGCAAAGAATGAGAGAGAGAACGAGAAAGGTTAAAAAAAGGAGGAATAATGGATGAAGGAGAGATGTGGTAGCAAAGTTGGGAGCGATGAATAAAAAAAGATGAATTTGATCTCCTGGTCCAGCCAGCTGCAGGCTCCTACTGCAGACACCAGCTTGGGCTGCCATGACATCATCAGGAGCCAATCAGAAGCCTGCATTGCTAATGCTCGCATCTCTAGACCCTGCAGTGGTGGAGTCTTCAGGGTTTGCTTTTAACCTATTTGCTGCCAGCAAGGTCTGTAAAACAATGTGAAATCCTCTCTGACAGCCAGTCATTTTTATTTAACTATTTACAAACTTAAAGCACATTTTAGTGGTCATACAATAAGGTTTAATAAGAAAAAATACAATGGAGCTTCCACCAGGTGTACCTTTCTCCACTTTTAATTATGTGTCCAGAAAGATGTCCTAATTTCTTTTTGATCAGTTTGTCTACAATAGCTACTGCAGTGAAGAAAGCACGTAGTAGATAAAGACTCCTGTCGGGATAGCCCCTGGGCAGATCCTATGACATCTAAAAATGAAACATCAGTGCTTCAATGCTATATTGACTTTTTTTTTCTATAAATACTGATTTTATTGCTAATCATTAACTAATGAAACCCCATTGGAGTGGTCCGAAACTTGTCCTCAAGACCCACTAGACAAGCCATGATGTAGGTGAAACACTGTGGGCCTCATTTTAATGTGATTTGGCCAATTGAATAGGGCTCTATATAAGCACATAGCAAAAATGCAAAAGCAAGGTATTCACTAACTAAAAACTTCTGTAAAAAAATATGCTCTGTGCTTATATAGAGCACGATTCAATTGGCCAAATTGCATTTGAATGAGGCCCTATGTAAGCAAAGGTGATGCAACTAGTATTCAAATTGCTTCACTTGGGTACACAAACAGGGTTTCACCTAAATCATGGCCTGTGTCTTGATGAGAGGTTTGGAAACCTCTGTCCTATTGTATGAGCATTATTATAGCCCTTTAAATAAACCCTCCATGTAATAACCCATTTGTAATGTTTGGTAACAGAATATTTCAACTGTTGACCATAAGAAGATATATGGATTTCTCAAGTCACATTGTAGCCTATTTACAGTAGTTAGGAGAGTAGCTATGTTCACATTATTGCCTATTTCTGTCTTTTATTGATCAAAACATTCTGTCATTGAGTGCCCAGCCCACTGACCTATGTGCCACCTTATATATATACATGGTGAAAGTGTAAAACCATTCTGATTATGTTGAGTTTTTTCCAGGCATTTAGACATTTAGCTAGACCATGTACTCTAAGACTCAAGTTTCTATCACTTAGTCTTCCTTAAAATTCTGTTCCATTCCTTCCGTACATTTCTAATGAAAGTACATTGTATTTATGCTGGCAATAAATACTCATAATGTAATCCAATTTAGCCTTGACCGTTACCAAACACTGCAGGCGCGTGGCAGGCAGCCAGTTCCATGGAATATTCAATTTGAAGGTGGACAGCTGAGATTTCAGGCCGGATACTGGCTTAGAGCCCGAACCATCACTGATTCTCGTAACATTCGTCATTCAGAAGCCTCGTCCATCATGTAGGACCAAGGAAGCCACAGAAGGGATGTTGTGGTGGGTGTGTACAAAATGGCCTAGATTTCAGTATAGTGGAGGAATCAATGATTTTGGTTTCTGCTGTTCAGTTTCCTGAGGTGGACTGGATGTATATGCTCAATGGGAATGTACTATAAAAATACAGAATAGGAAAAAATAACTATATATTAATTACTGAATTTAGGTACATGGATACTTTGTTACTTGTGGGTATGACTTAGTAATAGGGTTTTTAAACTAGCTTTGAGCTTCACCTTATTGCTGGACCAACCCTTCATTTTCTCACCAGTGATTTTCGCTATTCTATTATGTACTCTTTTCTATTCTACCATTATTATATGAGTATTTATGAATATTTTTACAACCTCCATATGTGACTAATGATTTCCAGCATGCTTGGTGGTTATGTGCTTTTGTGTGCTATTAAATAGGGCATTTAACCAGCTTTGGGAACTTTGGTTTATACTAAGCCTTCCAGATAGGAGGTATCTCTTTGGGAATCATAGACTCTTTTGTATATTTGCCTATCACCATGCTACTTCTTATTTCACTCTATTCAGTAATTGATATATAGTTATTTTTCTATATCTCCTTTTTTAAGTGGCGTTGTTCTAATAAATATTTTCCTATTCCTTATTTATTTTTACAGTCTATTCATGGTAATACATTAGTATTATGCACCTGGAAAATCAGTGTGGCGTTGGTTCCTAACTTTCAGCCTTATTAAATTGCGATTTGGCCAATTGAATAGGGCTCAGTTGAATCACAATTTAATAAGTCTGTTAAATAGTAGATTTTTTGCGGAGGTAGTTTACCACAAGAATATAAATATATAAATATATATATATATATATATTTATTTATATTTATTTATACAGCAATTGTTTCACATATGGTGGGCTAAGAGTGATAGAAGCCCTCCACCGTACAGAGTACAGTAGTACAAATAAGGAATAGTACATTAGTGATTCTATTTGAATGTCTAAAAATAAGTTGATAAAAACTTATTTTCTACTCAAATTTCTCAGAAATACAGTATATGCACTGTAGTCTGGGAAAACTGGGCGGGACATGCAAATGAGGCCACATAATGCACTATCACTCTGTCAATCCAAACCATTTTAAACATGGCTCCTTTTAAGCATATGCTTACTGTATTTCACAGTTTTAGGCATACCAATGGATGGATTTTTCACAAACCAGGTCACTTAACCACATACAGTACTGTTTCACGGTTACTGCCGATCCTCCCTATGGTGTGAGTGCCTGGTTTGTGTGGTGATTGTTGTAGAGAGTAGTCCACCCGTTGCTATGCCTAAAACTGTGAAATACAGTAAGCATATGCTTAAAAGGAGCCATGTTTAAAATGGGTTGGATTGACAGAGTGATGGTGCATTATGTGGCCTCATTTGCATGTCCTGCCCAGTTTTCCCAGACTGCAGTGCATATACTGTATTTCTGAGAAATTTGAGCAGGAAATAAGTTTTTATCAACTTATTTTTAGACATTCAAATAGAATCACTAATGTACTATTCCTTATTTGTACTATTTATTTATACAGATACACGTATGTTTAGTATATAGGTGCGTTACAATTGTTTTGACATAGCAAGGAAAAACAAGACGTAGTTGAATCTGCCAAGAGCAGCTTAAGACCTAACAAATTTGCCATTCATTAGTCAAGTAAAATCCAGTAACAAAAAATCAGTATTGATTTTAGACAAACTTCAAGTATATATATGTATATAGTGATGTAATATGGAAGATTAATAATTCATTTCCCAATGCATCTGCCATTAAATGGAGTGAGAGATGGAACGTGGATATTGTTATGCTAATCTAATGTCTTGATATAAACCTCGTCTCTATCCACCTCCTCCCTTTTCAATTTCTTTTTATTACAGTAACTATAAGAGCACAGAAATGTTCCTTTAAGGAATTAGAATCTGCCGGTAAACATGTTTTAACTGAAAATCACATAAAAATACCATTAGCTGATTTTTTTTGCAGTTGTCTTTGAAACTAATAAAAACTTGAATTTAAAGGGCCACTATCTGGGAACCACTCTCTTGTTTCTGAAATGTGTAACAAACTAACAAGCTGTGATCATAAAATAATTTTTACAGAAAATATTACGTTTATTAGTATTTGCTTTTGTGTGGGGCTTCTATAATGGACCAGAGCAGTGGATGTTATCCTTCAGTGAGTTGTATTTCCATTTAATCCTGTTGTTAGATTCCACAACATTGTATCAGAATTTCATTAGAATGAATAGAGATCTTATTTGTATCCAAGTTCTCTCATGACTGACTAGTTCTGCCACACCTAATAAAGCAAAATGTAATATAATCAAAAAAAAAGTGCTGCAAATGTGTTTATTTATTAATTTCTAAAAATGTTTGCCCATTATCAATCCAATCACATAATTGGGATTTAGAAGATGAATTACTGATGGAGGGAAAAGAAGAGGATCAATGAGACCCTGATATTAGACAAGCGTAAAGTAAGTTTTAAGCTTTTGCTTTGAAAATTATTTTTCTGTTTTATAATATTATTTAATTTTTTTTTAAAATATCTCTTTAATTAGTTAAGTAAAACATATGCTTGTTATTGTGCTTTGAAAAATACACCATGATACTTAGACCAGGCCCTTTCCCCTTCAATGCGGCGCTGGCCTCTCAGCCCCGCCTAAAGAAAGCAGGCCGAGGCCTGCCTAGATTATGCTAGAGCGTTTCCATGGTGACTGCAGCCATAGCATGGAGAGACACAAGAATATTGGATATCTGTTTTCTATATAGAATATTTATATTTGGATGTTTATTAATTGAAATATAAATTTTGCGTCCAATACAATTATATTTCAATGTACTGCGCAGCACCTTCAGACAACCTGCTGCCCTCTAAAATGTGCTGTCCAATACCCCTGCGATCTTCTGCCATTTGCCATTTAACTACACTGCTCAAATAGTTTCTACTTTGTTACCTAGTTATGTTTCGGTTTCTTTCTGTATTATAATTTACCACTAACCCCAAGAGATTGTTCAAGAAATATATAGTATTGTTATTTACTCTTAGTCAGCCACCCTTACCGCACAAACATATCTTAGATAGATAGATAGATAGATAAAGAGGTATATAGAGACAAAGATACAGAAGAAGATAGAAAGATAGATAGATAGATAGATAGATAGATAGACAGATAGATAGATAGATAGATAGATAGAGAGACAGATAGATAGATAGATAGATAGATAGATAGATAGATAGATAGATAGATAGATAAAACAAATAGTAGATTTTAAAGAGATAGTTAGGAACCACTTCCACTACAGCAAATAATTCTGGGTAGTGCCATGTAAATTACACTAACAATTGTCACCTTATTTTAGACATGAACCCCTTAGGCATCTGTACACTGTTCTATACTGTTTTTAAAAATAGCCACAAATCCCACCTACAGACAGCTGTTTCATCCAACTGAGACTCATAATTAAAAATTTGGTATCTGAATACTGCAATAGGAATGGGTCGTATATAGACAATGAATATACACACACTTATTACAAGATGGATGGTAGATAGATCTACACCTGTCTGCCTTTTCTATCTATCTATCTATCTATCTATCTATCTATCTATCTATCTATCTATCTATCATCTATCTATCTATCTATCTATCTATCTATCTATCTATCTATCTATCTATCTATCCGTCTATCTATCTATCTATCTATCTATCTATCTATCTATCTATCTATCTATCTATCTATCTTTCTATCTGTCCGTCCGTCCGTCTGTCTGCCTATCTATCTATCTATCTATCTATCTATCTATCTATCTATCTATCTATCTATCTACCTGTATCATTTCCAGTACATACTGTGTGTGCATGTGGCTGGGGGAGGGTTCTAATGACACTATCTATCTATCTATCTTTCTATCTGTCCGTCCGTCCGTCTGTCTGCCTATCTATCTATCTATCTATCTATCTATCTATCTATCTATCTATCTATCTACCTGTATCATTTCCAGTACATACTGTGTGTGCATGTGGCTGGGGGAGGGTTCTAATGACACTCCGGCAGTTTTGCCCCCTCTCCTTGGTGTAATATTGAAGCTACTCTCATCTTCGAGCATCACTGTCATACGGTTGCCATGGAGACCTGGACCAGCAGCTCTCAGCTTGTGAGGTCTCCCCAGGGATGTGAGACATGAGAGGAGGGAAAGCCCTAAAAGTAACAGCACAGGAGGTGGGAGGAGAGAGAGGGAATCTCTGTGCTCCAGGGGGCTTCAGTGCAGTATTAATTAACCCCTTCTCTCAGACAGGAACTACTACTGTGTTACACCTGTAGCTCTGCAGGAATACACATTAATCTGATAATTTTAGCACAATCCCTAACTCCTTCCAAAAATGATGATGTATTCTTATATATTTTTAGCGTTTGCGACACATTGTAAAGATGAAGGTGGACGATTGTCCCAGTGGCTGTGCATCCAAATATAATTACATTTAATTGAAGGCAGATCAGAACCTATAGACCCACTTAGCCTTCAGATAATATATATATCTAAAAGTACTTGGTGTAATTGTGATATCTTTAAGTCCATATAAGGCATGCTTTGTCTGTACCACTTTCACTAGAAGACTGTTTCACTTATCTACCACCATTTTTGTAATCACAATGAATGCATTTATCTATGTAACTTTTAAAAGACTACTATAGCCCTGTATTTAAAATATAATCTTTTGAAAAACTACACAGGCTACATGGTTTTACAATATAAATAACAATACTGCATTATCGCTGCAGTGGTATCTACTATTTTAGTTTCTGCGGATTAACTTGAATGTTAATACGTTGAATGCAAAGGAAGTTTCTATCTGCACAATAGGCATGTGGTAGAAAAAGAAATCCAGTTCCTTCATAAGGATTATGGAAGCTCATTAGTTTGAATGAAAATCACTTTAAAAAAGAAAGAATTACCCATTACCAAATGTAATTCAAAAGACTATGTAGAATAAAATAAATGACTACAGTGTGTACCTTTAAGTAAAGGATATAGCATAAACTATGCTTTATCAAAAAAGCATCCTTGTCTACTACAGGAGAGCATCTCTGCATCTACTTGATTTGACCTTGTTCCTTGATACTCCCGACTTCTGGCCTTCTATCCAGTCGTGGAGCTAGTGAATTGAGCACCCTGGTGCAAAATATATTGGGCCTCCCTTGCAACTTCTCTATCCACCCCTTGGGGTCAATTAAAAAAATATTGCTATAAGTAGAGGCCAGCTCACCGCTATGGTGATGTAAATATCTGCCATTTTTATCTAATAAATTAATTAATAAATTAATAAGTCGCAAAGGGCCTATAGCTCGGCGTGGACCTGGTGTTTGGCACCTACTACACCAGCAGTAGCTCCACCAATGCTTCTACCACACCTCTTGGTATTCTGTGCCATTAACCCACCGCTACTTGAGCAGTTCATACTCTAACACCTGTATCTTATCATTATTGCGCTCTTGTTTCTGCCCTTTCGTGTCAACTCTTTACATAATAACAAGCAGTCAAAGCGTTCCCTACTAGACTCATAGTACCTTTATTGTGAGCACTCAGCAGATCGTTGCTTCTCCACCCCTTGAGGGTTGGTTATTAAACAAGCTGCTATAGATATCTTTCTGCTGAGTCTCACTATAATGAGGCTGCGGCGGCGGCTCCTTCAGACTCTTGATTAAATACAAGATGGCAGCCAGCATCCTGTCCCTGTGTGCGTAACTCTCATGCTGTCAGATCACATAGAGCACAAAGTCTTGGAGCTGCTCTGTTTGTCAGATAAATGCAGGGTCCTATTGTGAGTTACCTTTCATACAGTGTTTTTTGTAGGGGGTGACATTTGGCCTACTCCTGTGCCCCCTCCTGTTATCTCTCACTACCTGCCCCTCATTCCTGTCATCCCTTACCCCTGTATCTCTCCTGCCATTCACTCATCTCTTTAGTTTCTGCCCTAATAGGCTGATCTGATGTCTTTGAGCTGTCATCTGCCTCATTAAACCCACTTGCTGATAGAGCCTCCTTGTCTATCATCTCTGACTTAATTCGCATTTTATTTTAATTTGGGTACCACAAAACCAGCGAGGAACAAGGTGACACCTGGTCACATACATGAAGCCTCCTTGTCTTCTGTCATTCAAATGTTATTTATATAAATACTCTATCCATTTAGGTATATAACATGTCTAGAAAAACACAGCTATCCATTAATATTATTCTTCATTTGTAACGTGCCATCATATTCCGCAGCGCTATACATGAGTTAAAATATTTGGTTACTGTTAATAATTAGTAATTAGACATTGTAATGAATAAAGATAATAACAAGAACAATTGAATGTTATTAACAAAGGGCATTTTCCTACAGTAAACTTACTTTGAAAGTCAGTCAGCTGTGCTATTGCTATTTCCTGTAGTTTTAAATATTATGATATTTGGCACCTCTTACAGAGTGAAGGTTTGATAGACAATTGGTAGATGAATGTCTCTTTTGTGTGTTTAATGGTCTGTTTACTAAATTTCCTTATTCAAAAGATATTTAAAAAAACATACTCATTAGCTTGGCTTTCTAATATTAAGATGTCCAGCAAAAGAGAGAAATACATTTACTAAGGCTGGTCGTCTCATTTCCCTACCAAGTAGGTAACCAATATTCTCTATATCCAGGAAAGAAGGTCTATATTCACTAATGGAGCGACTAGTAGAGCCAATAAAATGCAATGTCCTAACCCAATGTAGTGTGTATCAATCCTTGTATCAATAACACATAGAAATATTACAGGAGTCTAATCTTTAACAAAATCCCAACTGAAGTTATTGAGGGATTTTTAATACAAAAATGTAATAAACTTTGACATGTTATCACATAAGGCCCATGACATGCTGTTCATAAACTGTTATCTATGTCCCATAAGATGATTGTATATTGCTGCAAATACTCCATGTGAAAAAGCTGACTTTGACAGGAGATACGATATATATATATATATATAAAATGATGTGCATGTGTGTATGCATCCTCATGGACTGTAGCACACCATGCTGGAGTGGGTTGCCATTTCCTTCTCCGGTGGGCCACAGCATACAGCTCCTGGTATTCCTAGGTAGTCTCACATCCAAGTACTGACAAGGCCCAACCCTGCATGGCTTCAGGGTGGTGTGACCCCTGACTGGAATCAAACCCTGGGAACCCTAGATAGATAGATAGATAGATAGACATGCAGACATACCAACACACAGATAGATAGATAGATAGATAGATGGATAGATAGATAGATACATAGATAGATAGATAGATCGATCGATAGATAGATACATACATACATATATAGATAGATAGATACATAGATGGATAGATAGATACATAGATGGATAGATAGATAGATAGATGGATAGATAGATACATAGATGGATAGATAGATAGATAGATAGATAGATAGATAGATGGATAGATAGATAGATAGATATATAGATAGATGGATAGATAGATAGATAGATAGATAGTTAGACATGCAGACATACCAACACACAGATACAGATAGATAGATAGATAGATAGATAGATAGATAAACTTACATTCTACTGTCAAAGTGGCAGTCATACAACAGAACTGTGTAGAGTTGTGTGCTTGACCCACATTCACTAAACTTCACTGGATATGCCCATTGGTGAACATTGTAGGGACTATTTTGTGTGGGGAAATTGCTATCTGATTGCAGAGCAATAATCCATGTGCAGCTTAGTGATTCTGCCCCTGGTGTGATTCTGGAGCACTAGCGTGTGTGTATGCAGATGCTTATGCTACTTACGTGGCTCAGTGGCCATCTTCCCCACGTGCCCCCCTCCTCCTCCCCACAATCCCTGCTAAGCACAATGTTAGCCTAGAGGATTAGCAGCAAAATTGGATCTATAGGGGGCTTTGCTGCAAATCCCATGAAAGTAGTAACTATTAGTCCAATTTACAGTCTGTTCTGCTTTCACTGACTCACCATGAGAGATGCAAAGGATAGGCCATAATCTGGGATGATAAGTTAACCCTTCAGGAAAAAAACATCTATTAAAAGATTGGCATTGTCTTAAGTTGTTCTGTTGAGTCTTCATGGAATAACACACCTCACTAGTGAAACATTGTGTGCTGGTGTATTTAGGAAAAATATCACATTCTTATTAAATATATAACAAACCAACAATATTAGCAGCTGTGTAAGCCATGCACAGTCGGTGTGCTTATGCTATTAGTGAGAGGAGAAGGTAGGGTATTTTTTATAGCTTGAAACTTACCCCCATTAGCTCTCAACAATTATGTCAAGCCCTGTCCTGCAGAAATATAAACACCACCAATGTTCACCAAAGTATATCGGATACCTCCAGGGTCCAGTAGAGCCATTACTTTTTTTCTAATTATAACACCTTTTATGATATTTAAATACCTAATTATGCTCTTTGTTTTTTCCTACTGATTTACATGATGCACACTGTTTGTCTGGAAGACATGAAATAGGTGCTCCATCACTAATGCCATGCCATCATGGGTACAAGGTTACACATCATCAGAGCTCAGGGGTAAGGGGGTTAAGTTACATTTGATAGGAGGGAATAGTTAAACAGATTCAAGACAAAATGAATACCAATAGTATGGCTGACAGGCAAACAATGTGAGTAATGGGAAGGGAGATGGAGACAGCTGAGCACATCAGACAGGTAAGATTTATTTATATATAGATTACTTTGTCCTTGACTATATACACTCATATTTCTTAAACTAACAAGTGGGCTAAATGCTCACAGCCCTCTGTGTGTTTGTGTCTGAATCTCCATGACCTCATGGACCGTAACACACCATGCTGATCCCCTTGGTATTCATGGCAGAGATACTGAAGTGCGTTGCCAGTTCCTTCTCCAGTGAGTCTCAGCATACAACTTCCTAGGTGGTCTCCGATCCATTACTGACCAGGCACAACCATGCATGGCTCCAGAGTGGTGTGACCTATTGTTTCCCTGACTGGAATTGAACCCAAGAGGCAGCAGTAAAAGCAATGAATCCTAACCACTGGACCACCAGTAAACCCCACAGCCCTCTACCTGGTGCTTATACAGATCCATTAAAAGCCTAACACCTGTAAATCTGCAATGACTGCAGAAGTGCTTGTGTTCCAGATGTTAATCCAATGGGCTCATACCCAGTACATTTACATAATGAGGCCGGGTCTGTGCAGGGTGATGAGTGGAGATGCACATGACATCTTGAAGAGCCGCATTATCATTACAAGGAGCTGCATGAGGCTGGTAGCAGTCCCACTTATGAAATGTGATGTGCAGGTGACAGTTATTGCTGCTGCGTCTCATTTTGTCACTTGCACAGTGAGATTCCTGGTACTTATCAGCTCTATGGACAAATCCACCATGACATTATTACAATGATTGTTCACTTACGGCACTGTCACAAGTCATCAATACTCCTCTACATCATCACATCAGGTGAAAAGCAATGTGATTGTTTAAAATTCCCTGTTTTATAATAGTTTTTATATAACCTAGTTGTTCCTTCAACTGCCTGCCTCCACAGAGTGTGCAAAATCAAGGACCAAAAATTACAAGCACCCTACTGCTTAGAGTCCCTGGATAGAGACTTCAAGAAGATCCAAAAAAATCAGTACTCCATTAAACCAAGACAAACTGTTCACTAGAAGCTATGATCATGAGGCTGGAGCTCAAATATTTTGGATTCCCTAGAAAAGACTCGGATGCTGGGAAAGATTGAAGGCACAAGAAGAAGAGAAGCACATGGATAGATGAGGTCACTGAAGCAATGAACATGAACTTGATGGAGCTCAGAAGGGCAGTGATAGAGATGTACCTGGCGTGCTGCGGCTCATAGAGACACGGAGAGTCGAACGCGACTGAACGACTAAACAACAAAGCAAATGGCAAGAAACTTGTGTTGCTGCAATCAAGCAATGTAAACATATTCTTTAGACATAGAGGGAGAGATAGAAGGAGGGAAGGAGAGAGAGAGGGAGAGAGAGAGAGCGCACAGAGACAGGGAGAGTGAGCACAGAGAGAGGGAGAGTGCGCAGAGAGAGAGAGAGGGCGCACAGAGAGAGACACAGGGTACACAGAGAGAGGGCGCACAAGAGACTGAGAGAGGGAGCACAGAGAGAGGGAGAGGGCGCAGAGAGAGAGAGAGAGGGCGTATAGAGAGAGACACAGGGTGCACAGAGAGAGGGCGCACAAGAGACAGAGAGAGTGAGCACAGAGAGAGGGAGAGGGCGCAGAGAGAGAGAGAAGGCGCAGAGAGAGAGAGACAGGGTAAACAGAGAGAGGGCGCACAAGAGACAACACACAATGTTTAATAGAAGATTATATCGTCATATTTGACGGGCAAGTGACTAGTGCAAGTCAGTAGTATACAAGCATTCTTAAATGACCATTGTATGATGTTTTATTTGAATGGCATAGTGCATAGGTAGTATGCCAAAGTATAAGATTTGAGCATATTATAAAAAAATACATAATAAACATAGTTATTTAAAAAAATATATTTTTATTCCATGTGACCATATGCAGCTCTGATCAAGCACTACATGACCTCCTTTGTTACTGAGGCACTCTGGGAGTCTTCTATATGAATTATAATATGCTCAGTACATTCAGGGGTAGTATGCCTTTAAAAACAAAACAACCTTTCATGCAGTGGTCCTTTAA
Source organism: Discoglossus pictus (assembly GCA_027410445.1). Lineage (NCBI taxonomy): Eukaryota > Metazoa > Chordata > Amphibia > Anura > Alytidae > Discoglossus > Discoglossus pictus. The sequence goes on from CM050168.1 coordinate 20,954,290, forward strand.
GAACATCCTAAATGTAGCAGACTGTTGGTGCTTGTACTTATTTGACTATATCTTGAGAAGTAGGATTATTCTACCAGGGCGTGCTCCTCTATTTAGTTCTTTTGTCAAGTGGCAATTCAAAATACCGGTCTTTAAACAGAACTGAATAGAGATCTTTTCTAAATCCGCGTTTTTTTCCATTACTCCAGTTTTGTTTAATCCTGTTATGAACAATAGAAAATGATTTCTATCATTAAAGCAAAACGGAATAGCACAAGAATAAAAGCTGTGTTTATTATATATTGAACTTTGTAAAAACAATTTTTCATTATGAATTCAATTTGTGCCACAAGAGCTTACTAATAATATGACCCTTCTGTGGTCCGTTATCTTATCTACTAATTGTTACCAGTGTCTTCTTGAGTGTGCCTATCAGTACCATCTTATAATGTTATGTTTTCTTGTACCTTACAGTATATTAAATTATATTTTAATGCGCTCCGTTCCTTGGAATTTAGCTGAGTACTGAGGAACAGACAGGTTTTTCTTAAAGTCCATTCTGCCCGCTGGTAAATTATTTATCCCAGCAGATGTCCACTGGTCTCCAGGCTCTGGCTGGAAGCTATTTCTGACTGTTTATTAAATTATTTAATATAGCAGGGCTGGCCGAGCTGTTAAAATGTTACTGTCTCAGCCCCACTTCCTGCATCTGTCTATCCAATGCAAGCAGGTCATTGGGAGGGTGACGGGGGTTACCGTAACTTTAAATCCCAGAGCTGCACTCACCCATCTATGGTCTAGATTGCATTGTTATGGATAAATGTATCAGTTAAGGATATGTTTAGTACAATCTTACTTGAATGTGGAGGCAGCTACTATCTGCACAGTGGGAATGTGGCAGCTAAAACTGCCAGTGTTTGCCAATGACCAATGAAAGGGTCATTATTTTATAAAGATAACCCCTTGTGAGAAACTAATACAAATCATCAGCCCTATTGGTATAGAGCAGAACTATTATTACAGAAGTATTATTATTTGTCCACGCTCTTGTGATTTTTCATCCCCACTGCTACAGATAAGTAATCACATAAAAAAACTTTTTTTTATTTAATTTATTGCTAAAATAACCAACTTTCAATCTCAATTATCTCACACTAAAAATGATTATTGGAACATCTGCAGTGTCACCAAATATTCCCTCATTCTGCTTGTGGATATACCAACAAACAAACTGCCACTGAAATGAGGGGACTGTCCCTTTAATTTTGCCTGCAAATCACTGGAGTAATTTGTATTGATCTGATAATTAGGTCATCAACATTTTGTTGTTGTTTTTTTATTTACTGTAGCAAAAATAAACTTTGTTTCCACAGGCTGTCTGTATGTGCTTGTGGCTCCTCCGCTCTCCTCATACAAACCCATTAGTAATTATCTGGCCAGGACCTCATTAATTCTTAAGCACTGGCTGCAGAGAACATATGTCTGAGAGCGCCGACTGCACAGACAGCTGGCGCTCTCACAGCTCTGATATCAAGCTCTGCACTCTCTGGATCACTCTCTCTCATACTGTAGCATCTCTTACTTGGCCTGCCCACCGCTCCAACTCCTGCTCTCTCTCACTCCTGCCTTGTGGGCTTTACTTTCTCATTCTGCCTCCCTTTTCTCTCGCTTTTTATTATTCTTTCATTCCCTTTCTATCATTTTTTCTCTTTCATTTGCTTTATAATTGCTTTATAATTCCCCATAAATATACCCCTTTCTGACTTTATTTCTCTCTCTCTCTTAATATTTCTTTCTTCTTTCATTCCTTAATCCCCATCTTTCCCCATAAATATACTCCTTTCTTTCTTTCTTTCTTTCTTTTCTTGTTCTTTATTTGCATCCTTTCTTCCCCATTCCTTCCACATTTGTCTTTGTTTCTTCCCCATCCCTTCCACTTTTGGCTATCTCTCTCTCTTAATATTTCTTTCTTCTTTCATTCCTTCATCCCCTTCCCTCCCCATATATATACCCCTTATTTCTTTCTTTCTTTCTTTTTTCTTTCTTTCTTTCTTTCTTTCCTTCTTTCTTTCTTTCTTTCTTTCCTCCCATCCTTTCTTCCCCATTCCTTCCACCTTTGTCTTTCTTTCTTTCTTTCTTTCTTTCTTTCTTTCTTTCTTTCCTCGCACCATTTCTTCCCATTCCTTCTACCTTTGTCTTCTTTCTTTCTTTCTTTCCTCCCATCCTTTCTTCCCATTCCTTCCACCTTTGTCTTTCTTTCTTTCTTTCTTTCTTTCTTTCTTTCTTTCCTCCCATCCTTTCTTCCCATTCCTTCCACCTTTGTCTTTCTTTCTTTCTTTCTTTTTTCCTCCTCAACTCCTCATGGATCATAACACACCAAGTACATCTTTATGTCCATGGTCATGCTGATCCACTTGATTTTCATGGTAGAGATACTGGAGTGGGTTGCCAGTTCCTTCTCCAGTGGGCCACAGCATACAGCTCCTGTTATTGCTAGGTGGTCTCCCATCCAAGTACTGACCAGGTCCAACCCTGCTTGGCTTCAGGGTGGTGTGACCTTGTGGTTCCCTGACTCTTTCTTTTGTCCCTTCCTCCCTTCTCTCTCTACCTTCCTCCACCCCATCCTTTCTTCCTTTCCCTTACACACTCAGAGTTTTTTTTTTATTTACTAAATATCTCAAGTAGCTGAGATGTGTTTCCCTGTATGTTGCCATCACAGCCCTTCTCACCTCAGCCATGTGAGATGCTTAGTGAATCCCCCCCAGTACCACAATATGTATGGTATTTAGGGTCACTCACTTATATTGCACCTCCCACCTTTTACAAACCACATCCTCCATTTACTCACTTCCCCTAGTCCCATAACATGCATATAATAAATATATATGTGGGTGGATACAGAGTAGCGCCCACCTATGGGCTGTATAGTCTAGGCTACCACAAATCTGCAGGAGAATCTAATGGTTCCATATCTGTGGTCAAGGGACCACCAGTGGTCAGTGCGCTACGTGTAGGGGATCAGCTGGGCTATACAAGATATGATATAAATGAATAAATTAAATAAAGATAAATAAATGAGTGCAGGATTTTAAATAATCCTAAAAAGTTAATACATGTGCATTAACAACTAGTGCAAGTGTGCCAAAATGTTAGATATTATTGTTCATATCAATGCCTCTCAACCTCCAGCCTTATGGATGAGGAGAGCCTAACATACCATTACCGGACCCCAGACCAACAACAGTGGGAGCCCCTGGTTTATATGCACTGTAAGTACAGTGCATTACATTTAATAACAGTAAAAAATATATATTGTTGACCAAGAAGTGGTACACCAAGACCATGAGTAATTTTGAATCTCCCCCTTCCCCTCACTCTGTATCCCCCTCGACTCACTCTGAATCTCCCCCTTCCCCTCACTCTGTATCCCCCTCGCCTCACTCTGAATCTCCCCCTTCCCCTCACTCTGTATCCCCCTCGCCTCACTCTGAATCTCCCCCTTCCCCTTACTCTGTATGCCCCTCTCCCCTCACTCTGAATCTCCCCCTTAACCTCACTCTGTATGCCCCTCTCCCCTCACTCTGAATCTCCCTCTCCCCTCACTCTGGATCCCTCTCTCCCCTTACTCTGTATCCCTCTCGCCTCACTCTGCATCCCCTTCCCCTCACTCTGTATCCCCTCCCCTCACTCTGAATCTCCCCCTTCCCATCACTCTGTATCCTCCTCACCTCACTCTGAATCTCCCCCTTCCCCTCACTCTGTATCCCCTCCCCTCACTCTGAATCTCCCCCTTCCCCCCACTCTGTATCTCCCTCTCCCCTCACTCTGTATCCCCTTCCCCTCACTCTGTATCCCCCTCGCCTCACTCTGAATCTCCCCCTTCCCCTCACTCTGTATCCCCCTCGCCTTACTCTGAATCTCCCCCTTCCCCTCACTCTGTATCCCCCTCACCTCACTCTGTATCTCCCTCTCCCCTCACTCTGTATCCCCCTCGCCTCACTCTGAGTCTCCGTCTCCCCTCACTCTGGGTCTCCCTCTCCCCTCACTCTGTATCCCCCTCCCCTCAATTTGTATCTGCCGCTCACTCGGAATCTCCCTCTCCCCTCACTCTGTATCTTCGCTTTCCCTCGGTATCCCTTAACCCCTCACTCTGCATTCCCCTCCCCTCACTCTATATCTTCCCCTCCCCTCACTCTGTATCCACCCTCCCTTCACTCTGTATTTTCCCATTCCCTCACCCAGTATCCCCCTCCCCTCACTTTGTATCTGCCCCTCACTCTGAATCTCCCTCTCCCTTCACTCTGTATTTTCCCATTCCCTCACTCTGTATCCCCCCTCCCCATATTCTGTATTTTACCCTCCCCTCACACTGTATCCCCTTCCCCTCACCTCACTCTGAATCCCCCTCCTCTCACTCTGAATCCCCCTCCTCTCACTCTGCATCTCCTTCACTCTGTATCCCCCTCCCAATATTCTGTATTTTACCCTCCCCTCACACTGTATTCCCTTCCCCTCACTCTGTATCCCCCCTGCTCTCACTCTGTACTCCCCCTCCACCCACACTGTATCCCCCCTCCTCTCCCTCTGAACTCCCCCTCCCCTCACTCTGTATCCCCCCTCCTCTCACCCTGTACTGCCCATCCCCTTACTCTGTACTCCCCCTCCCCTCAGTCTGTTTACCCCCTCCTGTCACTCTGTACTCCCCCTCCACCCACACTGTATCAACCCTCCTCTCCCTCTGTACTCCCCCTCCCCTCACTCTGTATCCCCCCCTCCTCTCACTCTGTACTGCCCCTCCCCTCACTCTGTACTCCCCCTCCCATCACTCTGTATCCCCCTCCTCTCACTCTGTACTCCCCCTCCACTCACTCTGTACTCCCCCTCCGCCCTCACTCTGTATCCCCCCTCCTCTCACTCTGTACTCCCCCTCCCCTCACTCTGTATCCCCCCTCCTCTCCCTCTGTACTCCCCCTCCTGCCACCAGATGTTAAGGTGACAATATGACTTGCCAGCTCTAAGTGCACTTGTAAGAGCTCAGTGGCCTTGTGTACTCCCTGTGTATTAGAGGGGCACACTTAGGGTCTGTGTACCGATCAATAAGGATTTTCCATGTAGAAGCCCACAGGATACTCCTCCTTGGAAGTGGATGCATTACAGTAGCCAGCGTGTGCCGGGGATTCTCAAGGAAACTCCAAGGACAGATTAGTGCAGATATTCACATGGGTTTCAATCCGGTCACATTCATTTTAAATAGAACATTTTATATTGGTTACAAGATAAACTGAAAATATATATATGTATATACTGTAAATGGCCCTATGGAATGTGTTGCGTATATTTTACAGTGGATATGTATAGGCTCCAAGAATTTTTTTTATCAATCCAATCCATCCTGAACAAGAACTGGATTTAATTAAAGGGACTTTTTAAGATTTTTTTTGTTTTATATGAATGTTTTAGGGATATGGAAGACCCATACAGAGACTATTTGTTTGATGTTAGGCAGTAAAAACAGAGCTTATCAGCACTTTTTAATAAAACAAAGTTTTCTATGTGTACTGTTAAAAAAGAAGTCAGTTTGAAGACAACGGTAATAGGCACTGGGTATGAGCCAATGACTGTGCAGTCAGAGGAGCCATACACAGGTTAGAGACGCTACGCCCGCTCATGGGTATATATGGCGCTGTGTACTACATTAAAAGCATATGAACCTATCTGAGTGTGAGTGCATTCACTTGTTTCTGTATCTCAATGGCTGAATGTTAATTTATCTTCGTATGGTGCTCTGCAAGAAATACATTTATTAATGGATATTTTTCCATAGGTTTAGATCAAGTTTAAAAAATGGGTGAACCCTAGAATATATTATATTATACTACATTATATAACTAATATAGTTGTTGTGTGTGAATAATGCTTGCAAATTTGCGAGTTGTGCATGCATGAGCATGTGCACTGCGCGGTAAAGGGAGAGGGATGGAGAGAGAAGGAGAGGTAAGGGAGAGGGAGGGAAAGGGACTGAGAGAGAAGGAAGGAGGGAGGGGGAAGAGTGAGAAGGAGAGAGAGGAAGAGACAGAGAGTGAGAAGGAGAGAGAAAAGGAGAGGAAGAGAGAGAGGGATGGAGGGAGAGAGAATTGCGAGTTGCCCATGTGCGGCGAAGGGAGGGAGAGAGAAGGAAGAAGAGGGGAGAGAGAGTGAGAAGGAGAGGGAAGGAGATAGAGAGAGAAAAGGGAGGGAGACATAGAAGGAGGTAGGGAGAGAGAGAGAAGGAGAGAGAGAGAGGGAGAGGCGCACAAGGGACACAACACACAATTTTTTATACAATATTATACTGTCATTTTTGACGGGCAAGTGACTAGTATATATATTATATTTTATTAAATTATTATAATTAGTCTAAATACTATCTAGGATCTTCAGTGCCACTGCACATTTGCTGAATATAGTTTCATTAATGTACATTTGATCATAAGCATTGTTTAACTCATTATTGAAAATGTATAAAATAAAACTGAATAAAGTAAAAAAAAGCCAAAGTGGATAGTGTATTTGGGTGTGTGGTTTATATGTGTGTATAAGGAGTGTGTAATAAAGCATTGTAGGTATTATAGAGCAGGGTGGGTGTGTTTGGGTGCAGTATGTTAGACTACTGGCTCTCAAGCTTTGTGATATGGGACCGGCTGGTTACCTTCCAGTGCTCATGGAGTGGGCTTTGAGACCCAGAGGGGCTGGCTGGTTACCTTCCAGTGCTCATGGAGTGTGCTTTGAGACCCAGAGGGGCCGGCTGGTTACCTTCCAGTGCTCATGGAGTGGGCTTTGAGACCCAGAGGGGCTGGCTGGTTACCTTCCAGTGCTCATGGAGTGGGCTTTGAGACCCAGAGCGGCCGGCTGGTTACCTTCCAGTGCTCATGGAGTGGGCTTTGAGACCCAGAGGGGCCGGCTTGTTACCTTCCAGTGCTCATGGAGTGGGCTTTGAGACCCAGAGGGGACGGCTGGTTACCTTTCAGTGCTCATGTAGTGGTCTTTGAGACCCTGAGGGGCCGGCTTGTTACCTTCCAGTGCTCATGGAGTGGGCTTTGAGATCCAGAGGGGCCGGCTGGTTACCTTCCAGTGCCCATGGAGTGGGCTTTGAGACCCAGAGGGGCTGGCTTGTTACCTTCCAGTGCCCATGGAGTGGGCTTTGAGATCCAGAGGGGCCGGCTTGTTACCTTCCAGTGCTCATGGAGTGGGCTTTGAGACCCAGAGGGGCCGGCTGGTTACCTTCCAGTGCCCATGGAGTGGGCTTTGAGACCCAGACCCGTTATAACAGGATGACACAACATGTCACACACTAAAGTTTCAAATTATTTTTAAATGATTTGAATAGAAAACATTTTCACTACAGTTAAGTTAATTAATAATTTATCTGCAGTGGTGGCTAATGGTAGTGCTGTGTTTAAAGCGTTAGGTTCTTCTCATCCCACTTTTGTTCCTGAGTACTCTTGTGTCTAGTGTAAGTACTCTTGTGTCTGGTATAAGTACTCTTGTGTCTGGAGTGAGTACTCTCGTGTCTGGTGTGAGTACTCTCATGTCTGGTGTGAGTACTCTCATGTCTGGTCTGAGTACTCCTGTGTCTGGTGTGAGTACTCTTGTGTCTGGTATGAGTACTCTCGTGTCTGATGTGAGTACTCTCGTGTCTGGTGTGAGTACTCTTGTGTCTGGAGTGAGTACTCTCGTGTCTGGTCTGAGTACTCTCGTGTCTGGTCTGACTACTCTTGTGTCTGGTCTGAGTACTCTCGTATCTGGTCTGAGTACTCTTGTGTCTGGTGTGAGTACTCTTGTGTCTGGTGTGAGTACTCTCGTGTCTGGTCTGAGTACTCTTGTGTCTGGTATGAGTACTCTCGTGTCTGGTCTGAGTACTCTTGTGTCTGGTCTGAGTACTCTTGTGTCTGGTGTGAGTACTCTTGTGTCTGGTGTGAGTACTCTGGTGTCTGGTCTGAGTACTCTTGTGTCTGGTGTGAGTACTCTTGTGTCTGGTGTGAGTACTCTCGTGTCTGGTATGAGTACTCTCGTGTCTGATGTGAGTACTCTCGTGTCTGGTCTGACTACTCTTGTGTCTGGTCTAAGTACTCTCGTATCTGGTCTGAGTACTCTTGTGTCTGGTGTGAGTACTCTTGTGTCTGGTGTGAGTACTCTCGTATCTGGTCTGAGTACTCTTGTGTCTGGTGTGAGTACTCTTGTGTCTGGTGTGAGTACTCTGGTGTCTGGTCTGAGTACTCTTGTGTCTGGTATGAGTACTCTCGTGTCTGGTCTGAGTACTCTTGTGTCTGGTGTGAGTACTCCCATGACTGATATAGAAGATAGATTTCAGACCAAAAGTTTGAAGTAAAAAATTGGCGTGGATAATTTTACTTGTAGAGGTCCGATGCGGATAGGGTCCATCTTGCGCTACTATGCCAGAAATCTCCTCTGAAGGAAAACAAACTATATGGAAAAATAAGAGTGTGCAGGAAGCCAACCATGGTGTAGTATAAGAAAATACTGTTTATTTAGAAATAAAAAATATACTCACAGAATAAAATCTTGATAAGCTACCACAATGGTGTATGGTGCCTATGAATGGCAGAACGCAACTAGGAATGGTATCCACCAAGCAGATAAATTATTAATAGTAAAAAATGATGATAGACAATCTTATAAAAAAGGAAGAAAATACTATTAATTCATCCCAGATATAGAAACTAAATCAATTGTTAAAATAAAAAAGAGATTAAATGTAAATACATTTATATATAAAAAAAATAGAGCATACATTATAAGATATATAAATAATGCTTTACCCAAATATACGAACAAAATGTGTGCAACGCTGCTGTGTAAAATGAGTTGCTTTGCTTCTCTCTAACCTACGCGTTTTGATTGGACACTTCCTCAGGTGGTGTTTCCTAGACTTCAGGTTCTGAAAGGACCAAAAATCACAAGTACCTTCTTTTCCAACAAACAAGTCAGCTTACTCGTTTAAGTTCTTTTTATATTTTAAAAGCAAAGGGAACATTTTAAAATGTTTTATTGTAGTGAAGAGAGTATAGAAGCACTAAGGGAGCTCTTAATGTATGGTCTCAAGCTGAGCCACATAAGCTGAATACATTATACAGCACAGCTGGACTCCCACTAAGACTCCACTTGATTTCTACAGTTCTACATGATTGTGCAGAGCAGTATCCATATGTTCAGAGAGCATAGTCCTGGCCTCGGCAGATAGTCCTTTCTCTTGCACACAGCTCTTTGCAGGTAGATAAAGGTATACCCTTGGAGCGTGCCCAGATTGCAGCTGGTACCCTGTGCCCTCCTGCCCAGCTCCCAGGGAGACCCGCTGTGTCTGGCAGACTCGCACCTCTCAGGGGAAGTGAAGATATAATTACATTTTGTTTTGTACCTTGGTGTATGGCACAGACAGAGAGGGAAGGGGCAGACGGTGAGGGATGCTGGCTCCCTCCTCTCACCTTTGCTTCCTTTTGCTCCTTTTGCTTCCATTTGCTCCCTTTAACTACATAATCCAGTGTTTTTGCTTTTTCTATTTCTTTTATCAAGAATTGCTTAACCCTTTTTAGAATAAAGCAGCATATTCAGTCCTAGATTACTGTTCAGCCAATGATATCTTGCAGTGCACCAACATAGAGCAACCTAACAGTATATACTGATTTCTTTAAATGCTCCCTAACTAGTGTTGTTAGACCTCCCAACTTCCTATGTTATACTATAGAGCCTATTCAAGTTTGAGAAAGTGGCTTCATAGAATAGCACAGGCGTCTAAGAGACCTCACGTCACTAGAGATAAACTTCCCATCTTGTTGAATGCATCCAATAATGCAATCACTTGCAAGATGGTGCACGTATTTGGGACAAAGGGATGTAAGAATAAGATATCATGGTTTGAAGTGGTAGGGACAAACTATCAGCCCTATTAAATTCCCTCAACGTGTAAAACCGTAGACTGTAATGCAGCCCGCAAGACTTACGGCTATTAAATTGGCCTCTTACAGCTACCTGCAAATGATCTGCGGGTTACAGATAGAAAAACCCTACGGGATGTCGAAATCAGAACTCTGATGCCGCAAAGCCTTTGATCTGTCAAGCCCGTAAATGTTACATTCGCAAATTGCTAATAAATTGCTACAAATCCACTGGCAAACCCATAAATGGCAAATGGAGCCAAAAAGCCTACAGGTACTAGAGAGGACCCGCAAGTGGGTTAAAGTCCTTTGCGGTTGTACTGCTGCTGCTATGGGCTTGGAATTTAATATAGCCCATAGTAAATAATGTAAGGATGTCTGGGATAAGCAGAAAGCTATTGGTTCTTATCTGCTATGAGATCTATGTTTCTGTTACAATAAATATGTGTGAAGTTATATGTTCTTTTTTTACTTAAGATTTAAAATAATAACAACAAATTATAAACAAAATAAATAAATAATTAAAATATCAATATGAAAAATATATATATATATATATGTAAATAAGAGAAAAGCTATATACATTTTGTTTTATTATTTACATTAACAATAATAAAAAACACTTTTTTAGATATATTCTACTTTACTATTTGCCCATCATATCAAGCTAACTCAATTTCTTCCTTCACAGAGATAAAGTATTTAATGTTATAGCCTCTTCTAGATAACATTTGTATCCTCTTAATAAATGTACAGGATCATCTTTCTATTGCATACTGATACACTTACTTCTGGCAATCAAGGAGTTAAACATTACACCTCCCAGCCCACCCCCTCCTCCCTGGTCTGTGAGGGGGCTCTTACTACTGATGGGAGGGTCCTGTGCTGGGGCTGATTGCTGTCATTCAGTGCTGACTCTCTTCTCTCTCTCCCAAGGTGGATTGTACCCTGCTTGTGTCTTCCTGGATTAATAAGAAGCTGTAGCCATGGCTGTGCCATCAGGATCCTGCCTTCTGGGGACAGTTCTTGGGATCCTTTTCTGCAGCACCCTCCATGCAATCAATATACCTAAAGGCTGTGAGTAGGAGAGGCTGCCAGCCCTCTGCAATGTCTTCATCCCTTCCCTTTGTCTGTGCTGTATGTGCTCCCACTCCTTACATATCCCCTACTAGTCCCCCTCCACTCCCCATACACACAGCCCATGTAATACCCATCTAAAGCATGGGCTCAGCATCAGCACCATGGACAGCACCTCAGGGCTGGGCTCCTGGAATAGCAAGTCATTCATTCAGCACCTTGGCCAGCTCCACCCACCCAGGACAAGATGCCTTCACTTAACCCTTTCTACTCTGATACCCAAATAATAAGGCTGGATACAACAAAAGAAGGCTGATAGAAATGCACAAATTAGCCATGTGTCTTTATTATCAGTTTGTCTTGTGTCTGCTATAAATGAAAGATGCATTGGTATTATATGTATATTATAGAAATGATAGATAGATAGATAGATAGATAGATAAAGTTATAAGATATATATATATATATATATATATATATATATATATAGATAGATAGATAGATATATCTAGTTATTATATATATATATATATATATATTTATATATATATATATTACTTTATATATCTATATATTTATCCTTTCATTTATTGGACATTATATGGGCACTCATTTCCTTGGCTGAGCTGACTTCTTAACTGTAAATTAACTAAAATAATGATATCTGTTGGTACTATTGAAAGCAATGGTTCATTTGTAGCAGCTTTTCAGAGAGCAAAATCTATATTGTTTATAATTATATATATATATATATATATATATATATATATATATATATATATATATATGCATAATATGTATATTAACTGTGTCAAAAACAGCCACAATTCTATATAAATGTAAGTCCTCTCTTTGGTTGTGGTGAGTATATTCCGGTTTCAGATTCCCTGATTAAGCAGGTTTGTGCTTTTTCTTCCCAGATTTATAGTCAGAGGACAGCTCCTCTGCTTGGATGATGTATAGATTTCCTGTGGCTCCTCCAAGACACGACTAATGCCTTTATTTTCTTGGCACAGTTGTGGAAAGTTTTGCATTTGCACAAAGTGATGCATTAAAATAATTATAGAGCTCTGTGTATTGACTTTGGTAAAATAATATATATAGGTAATGTGATGATGTATTGATGCACGAGATAAAGTGTTTAATGACATCAGCAGTGTTTTAGAGGGAGGCCTTATGTGGTTTTATTTATTCATATCTGGCAATGTAGCCTATGTGTGTGTATGTAAAATTGTGTGTGTGCATGTTGTGTGTGTGTGTGTATGGCGTGTGTGTGTTGTATGTGTTGTGTTTGTTGTGAATGCATGTTGTGTATGTTGTGTGTGTTTGTTTGTTGTATGTGTTTGTTTGTTGTGTGTGTGTATGTTGTGTGTTTGTTGTGTGTGTATGTTGTGTGTTTGTTGTGTGTGTGTTGTATGTGTCTGTTTTGTGTGCTTATGTTGTGTGTGTATGTTGTGTATGTTTTGTGTATTGTGTGTTTGTTGTATGTGTTGTGTGTGTATATGTTTTTTTATGTTTTGTGCATTGTGTGTGTTTTGTGTGTGTGTATCTGTGTGTGTATGATGTGTGTGTGTTGTGTGTATCTCCTCTTTCATTTGCCTGCCTGTTCCAGGATATTTTAGTCTTTGTTACCCTCTTGCTTTCCCCTTTCTTCCCCTCTTGCTTTCCCCTTTCTTCCCCTTATGCTTCCCCCTTTCTTCCCCTCTTGCTTCCCCCTTTCTTCCCCTCTTGCTTCCCCATTTCTTCCCCTTATGCTTCCCCCTTTCTTCCCCTCTTGCTACCCCCTTTCTTACCCTCTTGCTTCCCCCTTTCTTCCCCTCTTGCTTCCCCCTTTCTTCCCCTCTTGCTTCCCCCTTTCTTCCCCTCTTGCTTCACCCTTTCTTCCCCTCTTGCTTCCCCCTTTCTTACCCTCTTGCTACCCCCTTTCTTACCCTCTTGCTTCCCCATTTCTTACCCTCTTGCTACCCCCTTTCTTACCCTCTTGCTTCACCCTTTCTTCCACTCTTGATTCCCCCTTTCTTCCCCTCTTACTTCACCCTTTCTTCCCCTCTTGCTTCCCCCTTTCTTCCCCTCTTGCTACCCCCTTTCTTACCCTCTTGCTTCCCCCTTTCTTACCCTCTTGATTCCCCATTTCTTACCCTCTTGCTTCCCCCTCTCTTACCCTCTTGCTTCCCCCTTTCTTGCCCTCTTGCTTCCCCCTTTCTTACCCTTATGCTTCCCCCTTTCTTACCCTCTTGCTATCCCCTTTCTTACCCTCTTGCTTCCCCCTTTCTTACCCTCTTGCTTCCCCCTTTCTTACCCTCTTGCTACCCCCTTTATTACCCTCTTGCTTCCCCCTTTCTTACCCTCTTGCATCCCCCTTTCTTACCCTCTTGCTCCCCCCTTTCTTACCCTCTTGCTTCCCCCTCTCTTACCTTCTTGCTTCCCCCTTTCTTACCCTCTTGCTTCCCCCTTTCTTACCCTCTTGCTTCCCCCTTTCTTCCCCTCTTGCTTCCCCCTTTCTTACCCTCTTGCTTACCCCTTTCTTACCCTCTTGCTACCCCCTTTCTTACCCTCTTGCTTCCCCCTTTCTTACCCTTTTGCTACCCCCTTTCTTAACCTCTTGCTTCCCCCTTTCTTACCCTCTTGCTTCCCCCTTTCTTACCCTCTTGCTACCCCCTTTCTTACCCTCTTGCTTCCCCCCTTTCTTACCCTCTTGCTTCCCCCTTTCTAACCCTCTTGCTATCCCCTTTCTTACCCTCTTGCTTCACCCTTTCTTCCCCTCTTGCTTCCCCCTTTCTTCCCCTCTTGCTACCCCTTTTCTTAACCTCTTGCTTCCCCCTTTCTTACCCTCTTGCTACCCCCTTTCTTACCCTCTTGCTTCCCCCTTTCTTACCCTCTTGCTACCACCTTTCTTAACCTCTTGCTACCCCCTTTCTTACCCTCTCGCTACCCCCTTTCTTACCCTCTTGCTTCCCCCTTTCTTACCCTCTTGCTTCCCCCTTTCTTACCCTCTTGCTACCCCCTTTCTTACCCTCTTGCTTCCCCTTTTCTTACCCTCTTGCTTCCCCCTTTCTTAACCTCTTGCTTCCCCCTTTCTTAACCTCTTGCTTCCCCCTTTCTTACCCTCTTGCTACCCCCTTTCTTACCCTCTTGCTTCCCCCTTTCATACCCTCTTGCTTCCCCCTTTCTTAACCTCTTGCTTCCCCCTTTCTTCCCCTCTTGCTTCCCCCTTTCTTCCCTTCTTGCTTCCCCCTTTCTTCCCCTCTTGCTTCCCCCTTTCTTCCCCTCTTGCTTCCCCCTTTCTTACCCTTATGCTTCCCCCTTTCTTACCCTCTTGCTATCCCCTTTCTTACCCTCTTGCTTCCCCCTTTCTTACCCTCTTGCTTCCCCCTTTCTTACCCTCTTGCTACCCCCTTTATTACCCTCTTGCTTCCCCCTCTCTTACCCTCTTGCTTCCCCCTTTCTTAACCTCTTGCTTCCCCCTTTCTTACCCTCTTGCTTCCCCCTTTCTGACCCTCTTGCTACCCCCTTTCTTACCCTCTTGCTTCCCCCTTTCTTACCCTCTTGCTTCCCCCTCTCTTACCATCTTGCTTCCCCCTCTCTTACCCTCTTGCTTCCCCCTTTCTTACCCTCTTGCTTCCCCCTTTCTTACCCTCTTGCTTCCCTCTTTCTTAACCTCTTGCTACCCCTTTCTTAACCTCTTGCTTCCCCCTTTCTTACCCTCTTGCTACCCCCTTTCTTACCCTCTTGCTTCCCCCTTTCTTAACCTCTTGCTTCCCTGCTTCCCCCTTTCTTCCCCTCTTGCTTCCCCCTTTCTTCCCCTCTTGATTCCCCCTTTCTTCTCCTCTTGCTTCCCCCTTTCTTCCCCTCTTGATTCCCCCTTTCTTCTCCTCTTGCTTCCCCCTTTCTTCCCCTCTTGCTTCCCCCTTTCTTCCCCTCTTGCTTCCCCCTTTCTTACCCTTATGCTTCCCCCTCTCTTACCCTCTTGCTATCCCCTTTCTTACCCTCTTGCTTCCCCCTTTCTTACCCTCTTGCTTCCCCCTTTCTTACCCTCTTGCTACCCCCTTTCTTACCCTCTTGCTTCCCCCTCTCTTACCCTCTTGC
Organism: Discoglossus pictus; assembly: GCA_027410445.1. Lineage (NCBI taxonomy): Eukaryota > Metazoa > Chordata > Amphibia > Anura > Alytidae > Discoglossus > Discoglossus pictus. The sequence continues at coordinate 20,969,364 of CM050168.1, forward strand.
TTCCCCCTTTCTTACCCTCTTGCTTCCCCCTTTCTTAACCTCTTGCTTCCCGCTTTCTTAACCTCTTGCTTCCCCCTTTCTTACCCTCTTGCTACCCCCTTTCTTACCCTCTTGCTTCCCCCTTTCATACCCTCTTGCTTCCCCCTTTCTTAACCTCTTGCTTCCACCTTTCTTCCCCTCTTGCTTCCCCCTTTCTTCCCTTCTTGCTTCCCCCTTTCTTCCCCTCTTGCTTCCCCCTTTCTTCCCCTCTTGCTTCCCCCTTTCTTACCCTTATGCTTCCCCCTTTCTTACCCTCTTGCTATCCCCTTTCTTACCCTCTTGCTTCCCCCTTTCTTACCCTCTTGCTTCCCCCTTTCTTACCCTCTTGCTACCCCCTTTATTACCCTCTTGCTTCCCCCTCTCTTACCCTCTTGCTTCCCCCTTTCTTAACCTCTTGCTTCCCCCTTTCTTACCCTCTTGCTTCCCCCTTTCTGACCCTCTTGCTACCCCCTTTCTTACCCTCTTGCTTCCCCCTTTCTTACCCTCTTTCTTCCCCCTCTCTTACCATCTTGCTTCCCCCTCTCTTACCCTCTTGCTTCCCCCTTTCTTACCCTCTTGCTTCCCCCTTTCTTACCCTCTTGCTTCCCTCTTTCTTAACCTCTTGCTACCCCTTTCTTAACCTCTTGCTTCCCCCTTTCTTACCCTCTTGCTACCCCCTTTCTTACCCTCTTGCTTCCCCCTTTCTTAACCTCTTGCTTCCCTGCTTCCCCCTTTCTTCCCCTCTTGCTTCCCCCTTTCTTCCCCTCTTGATTCCCCCTTTCTTCCCCTCTTGCTTCCCTCTTTCTTCCCCTCTTGCTTCCCCCTTTCTTCCCCTCTTGCTTCCCCCTTTCTTACCCTTATGCTTCCCCCTCTCTTACCCTCTTGCTATCCCCTTTCTTACCCTCTTGCTTCCCCCTTTCTTACCCTCTTGCTTCCCCCTTTCTTACCCTCTTGCTACCCCCTTTCTTACCCTCTTGCTTCCCCCTCTCTTACCCTCTTGCTTCCCCCTTTCTTACCCTCTTGCTTCCCCCTTTCTGACCCTCTTGCTTCCCCCTCTCTTACCATCTTGCTTCCCCCTCTCTTACCCTCTTGCTTCCCCCTTTCTTACCCTCTTGCTTCCCCCTTTCTTACCCTCTTGCTTCCCTCTTTCTTAACCTCTTGCTACCCCTTTCTTAACCTCTTGCTTCCCCCTTTCTTACCCTCTTGCTACCCCCTTTCTTACCCTCTTGCTTTCCCCTTTCTTAACCTCTTGCTTCCCTGCTTCCCCCTTTCTTACCCTCTTGCTTCCCCCTTTCTTCCCCTCTTGATTCCCCCTTTCTTCCCCTCTTGCTTCCCCCTTTCTTCCCCTCTTGCTTCCCCCTTTCTTCCCCTCTTGCTTCCCCCTTTCTTACCCTTATGCTTCCCCCTCTCTTACCCTCTTGCTATCCCCTTTCTTACCCTCTTGCTTCCCCCTTTCTTACCCTCTTGCTTCCCCCTTTCTTACCCTCTTGCTACCCCCTTTCTTACCCTCTTGCTTCCCCCTCTCTTACCCTCTTGCTTCCCCCTTTCTTACCCTCTTGCTTCCCCCTTTCTGACCCTCTTGCTACCCCCTTTCTTACCCTCTTGCTTCCCCCTTTCTTACCCTCTTGCTTCCCCCTCTCTTACCCTCTTGCTTCCCCCTCTCTTACCCTCTTGCTTCCCCCTTTCTTACCCTCTTGCTTCCCCCTTTCTTACCCTCTTGCTTCCCCCTCTCTTACCCTCTTGCTTCCCCCTTTCTTACCCTCTTGCTTCCCCCTTTCTTGCTTCCCCCTTTCTTGCTTCCCCCTTTTCTTGCTTCCCCCTTTATTACCTTTTTCCTTCCCCCTCTCTTACACTCTTACTTCCCCCTTTCTTACCCTCTTGCTTCTCCCTTTTCTTGCTTCCCCCTTTCGTACCCTCTTGCTTCCCACAAGTGGTTGTTAATACATTTTTGTGTGGAAGATTATTAATCAAGCTTGAAAGTTGGGCATTTTAAGCATAAGTTGCTTTAAAAGATTTTCACTCTCTGATAAATATTTTATACAGGGAAACAGTGAGCAACTTGGTCCTACAAGGGCTACCAACAGTCCAGGATTTCAGCATACCTCTTTGTGTGTTTTCTGCATTGATACAGTTACCTTTTTATATTCATACTAAAAATGATATGGAAGAAGAGCATGCCCAGTAGGGTAAACAGCTGGGTCACTGAGAATGCCTGTTATTATAAATATTTACTAGCTACTTGCCCTTCAAAAATTATGTGAATACAATTTTAAGGCTGGGAATGCTTTACCTTCGGCGTTCATTGCGAGTCTCTCCCTCTGTCTACTGTACGGGCCTCTCGATAAACAGCTTCACCGCTCATTGCAGGGCTTGGCAAGCCACAACTTTTGTGCTTTGCAATGATCACCTTCGGCGCTCATAGTGAGCCCCGCTATGAGCGCGGTCGGCACTCATTGCGAGCCTCGCCACCCCCATGAAGTTTAGGGGCCTCACAATGAGTGTTACTGGCTTGCATTAAGTGTTACTGCCGTCAAGCTCTTTTTTACTGCCTTTGGACTCGTTTTTGTTGTGTTACGTTTTTTAGGCCGACATTTTTTTCACGGTTAGGCGATTTTCGAACGTGAAAAAACACAGAATATGCCTCAAACTAATTTGCAACCTCACTCACAGGCTGCCTGGTTCTCCCCTGTGCTCTCTGGAAGTGTGTTAGTTAAGTGTGTTAATTAGAGGCATATTTGTGTTTTTTTGCTGGGCTTCCCAGTTCCGTGGTCCGGCATTTAAAGTCGTAATTTCTTGCAGCCCCGCAACTGCGTGCCTCGGTTTGCAGGGCTCGTGATAAGCTCCGCCTAAGTCCCACGGGCGCTCATTGCGGGGCCTGCAATGAGTGCCTTTGGTGCTCATTGCAGGCCCACAATATTTAACATTAGATGACCGACGGCCCGTATATCCACAACTATTATATGTGATACTACTGAGCATGCTTGTTCTGCTTATCACTCCAAGTTAACAGGAATCTATTTAATTTATGCATAATATTCTCAACTTTCAAGCTCAGTTATCTAATACGCTAACTAATTTATTTTAATAATAACAAATTGTAATTTTAATAATTTATATGTGTACGTTTCATTTCCACAATAACATGCACCTTTGCTGTGTCCTTTTAAACAGTGACTATGCAGATAGCCTCTATATCCACAAGGATACATGATAATACACTGACATCTGATGATTTGCCCTTCTAAGCACTGTGAGTCAATTATACTGATATATATATATATATATATATATATATATATATATATATATATATATATATATATATATAAAGACACAGTCTTTACATTTTTATCTTTTTTTATGCAATTATTCGTTCATCCAGGTTTGCTTTAATAGCCTACTTTATATTGCTTGTGTCTCAGCACGGTGTGTCTTTGTAAACTAATTAGCTTTTGCATTAGCCCTAATGAAAGCACTGGTTGTTGTAGCTGCCACGTTCCCATTGTGCAGATAGAAAAATAATCTCCACATTCATATTTTACTCCCACTTTAGGAAGTAGATTAAACAGCAGCATAACCACACATGATATCTGCATAGTCACTGTTTAAAGGGACACAGCAAAGGTGCATGTTATTGTAGAAATGAAATGTACACATATAAATTATTAAAATTACGATTTGTTCTTATTAAAATAAATGAGTGGGAGTGTTAGATAACTGAGCTTGAGAATATCTGCTATAAAACAGAGCAGGCAGCGTCTGTGATAATTATAATCCCGTCACAGATGGTGCCTAAATATAGAGTTTATGAATATTCTCCGTATTAGTTCTGAGCACTTTGTAATATAATTTACTTCCTAACACAAGTTGTGCCTTGTCCTGTATTATTACTTATCCTTAGGGATAAAGGCTCTTCTATTGTGATCTCCTTCACTGATTATAATGAGGAAAACTTAATGTGCTACTTTTTCACAAACAAGTGACATTTTTCTTAAGCTGCAGTAGTCCTTTAAATAGTCCCCTCTGATACTGGCAGTAAATAAGGAATCTTAATTTATTATATGAAAATGGCAGATAAATACTTCATAGAAAGATGATCTGATCACCATAGTAATGATCTTTGGGCTTTTTAATTGACCCTAAGGGTTGGATAGAGAAGTTGCAAGGGGGGCACCAAATTTTTTTGCACCAGGGCTGAAGGTATCATATCTCCAAGAGATTACTTCACTGTTTAGTAGATATAGCCCGCATGGTAATGCTGGGATGATGCAGTACCCCTGTGGTTCCTTTTTGTTTATATTAATGATAAATCCGTCTTTTCAGCCATATCCAGCTGATGTATAATAATTAGCTTTTCTTGGCACCAGATAATTTATATCCTGAAGTTGATCCCATTCGTACTTTCTCACTAAATTACCAGTGACCCCTTATTTGCATCCAAGGTCACGGAGCCCTATGAGGATGTTCTAGTGGCTTCCAATAAGTCTGCCTTGCCCTAGATACGGCTGAGACAATGAGTAATTCCCAGGACTCGGCGGCTGGGTATTCAGTGCACGGGATCCAATTCCATTAGCACGTGGCTGGTATATAATAGTAATGGTGGAGGGTGGGAGACCAGTGTTAAAGGGCCGGTGCAAACATCAGGCTCGGAGCATCTAGTTAGTTGAGTTATTGAGTGGTTATCTGTAAATAAGATCATTTGGAAATAAGTCTAACCTGACTGAGGTGCTGAGTCTTTATCCACCACTCCCTTCTCATGCCTCTTCTGGATCACTACCTTGTCATGGTGAAGGGGCTTTTGTCCTTCAATGAAGCTGTGAGCTATAGCATGTAGGGTCACCCAAGATGGACAGGTCATAGCAGAGGTCAGACAAATCTTGCTCCGATCTGATTGAAATTGACACCACACCCTTTAATTTTCAAAGGCCCATGTTGACATGTTGCATTGTCCTGCTGGAAGATCCCATCCACTCCAGGGAAGATGATCAGCATGTATGGGTGTACTTCATCTGCAAGGATGGATAGATAACCCAATTGGTTGTGCGTGCCTTCTAAAGTTATGAGTGGACCCAGACAATGCCAAGAAAGCATTCCCCAGACCATAACACTGCTGCCACCAGCTTGTGTTCTTCCAACAATGTTTGTAGAGTGTTTGTTCTCGTGGTTTTGCGCCTGACATGTCAATGTCTGTCCGGTAGATGGAGCAGAAAATGTGACGAGAAGGCAACAGAGAAGGCAACTCTTTGCCAATCAGAAGAGGTCAAATTTCTGTACTGGTGTGCAAATTGTTGAAGACCCCTCATTAGCATGTTTGCAACGACCAGCCATTTGCTTCAGAGCAATATACCCACCAAGACAGCACACGACATGGGCCGCCGCTGACGTCAAAAGTAGCCGGTGGTCATAATAATATGACTCAACCCTGTATATGTGTGTGTGTATTTATATATATATATTTACAGTGGACATTTAAGTCAGATTCAGTTATCTAACAAATCCCTTCCTCTCCCTCTTCCCCCCACCCCTCCCTCCGCTGACAAAACACCCCCAATGACAGAGCTCTCAGAAGGTGATGCAATAAAAATGATATGGCTTCTTCCATTCATAATCAGAGTCTTCAGAAATCCTGAAATTGTTTTTATGTTCTTGGCTTCTACAGCTGCTAATGTTACTTTGCTGCTTTCTTCACAAACAAGTGCTATTTTTCCTGAGCTACAGAAGTCCTTTAACTCCAAGTCCAATTGAGATTGAAAGCAGATATTTCATAAAAAGACCCTTCCCGTCTCCTAATGACTTTCATCTGATGTGATTAATTATATCTAATAGAGGAGGGTGATAAGGAAGAAAATGGTTAATTAATATTAGTCACAGACAAATTTAAATGTTAACATCTTATATATATATATATATATATATATCACATATAATAGTTGTCAAACTACGAGACGTCGTCACGCTTTGCGAGGTGCGTACGAATCGGGCAATGAGTGCCGCAGGCGCTCATCGCTTGCGAGCCTCGCAAAGCGTCTGCAAACCGTTAACGCGTAGGACTTTGCCGATGAGCGCCGAATACACCCACTAAATACACCCCAAAAAATTACAAAAACATCACAGACAGCATGGGGCAACAGCCCGGACGTCTGGGAGTGAGGTGAAACGCAAATTTAACTTGATTTAGACAATTTTCGGCACTCGAAAATCGCCTACGCGAGGAAAAAAATGTCCGCCCCCCAAAAAAAGAAAACGCAGCTACACGCGCAAAACACTGCCAAAATGCAAGCAGATTGTTAGCTCTTCAGCCTATTGCTCGCTGCATATATCAATTATAAATAACTAAATGATATTAATTTATTTAAGAAATCATTCATTATTACTTAACTACATATACATAGAAATATATATCTCTTTCAGAGGACCAAAAGTACGCTCATTGTGAGGCATGCGATGAGCGCCAAAGGTGCTGAGCACAAGCCTCGCAATGAGCACCAAAGGTCCTCACAGTACAAAACGGTTTCAATTATGTGTCAAACAGCATTCCCATGGCTTCAAATGTTATTGCCCCATCATTTTTGATGGGCAAGTCGCTAGTATATAATATAAACTGGACATGCCATTCCTCCTTTTGATGTAATATATGCTTTAAATAACCGATTACTTTTTTTAATTGTGTCTCTTTACATGTGTGCTGTTCATTTGTACAATACCTGGACCTTTTCTGTGTCCCTTTAGTGACATTGGAAGCTGCTGCAGTGGTAATGACTGTAGCCTGGGTATTGTTTCTGTTGGACGTGGTAGATCCATACACCTCACACAAGATACAAAGAGCCAGTGGGATATGGCAGTATAGTGGGGGAGGGTCTGTAGACCACACATATCCAAAGGTCAGGACCCCTGTGGTTAGCGGTCATATAATAACAATACAGACAGATATAAGGTCATGGTGACAATTTATTGCAGGGCTCATGCCTTATCTTGCCTCGTTTTATTAGGGGGGTAACATATTCATGACAATGGTAGCCCCAAAGGACCACTGCAGTTCAAGAAAAACTACACCTGTTTGTCAGGTATAACAATATTAGCAGCTGGGGACATTTTTTTAAGATTCTGTTTATGAGTACAGGTATCCATTTTGTGTTTGTTACATCACTTTCTGAGAGCTGGATGATGGGGGGTGTTTGTAATTATTACTGGAGGGATGTGTTGGGGAGGAGGGAACAGCCAGATACCTTTATTTGATAACTGGATAAGATTGAAATGAACACAGCATCCATCCCTCCTTACTGGCCCAGAAGCAGACACCTTGCATCAATCAATGCAACCAGTGCTCTCCAGAAATGTAAAAGGTTCTCACATACACAACTTCCAGAAAAATATCTCATGGATTCCTCCAGTGGCCTCAACATTTATTGTGTTCGAATTAAAAACTATCTGTATAACATGTGCAGTGGCCCTTTAAAGATGTTACTGAGCCTATAATGCTAGAGCCACCTGCAGGTATGCTGGATACAGACACCAGGGGGTTAAATATAGAATAGCAGTACATGTCAGGGAGAGATCACATTATTATTATCTTTCATTAAGTGATATGTTCCACTCCAAACGAGATATGACTTGTCACAGTAATTAATATAATGAGTCTGTTACAGTATCTTTATCACAACAGTGGTAGTATTATGGGATGTGCGCTGACTGACGAACAGCGCGCCATTATAGGGGTTGTAATAATAGTATTGTACTGTGCGACTGACCAGAGGACGGAGAGGGGGGCGGAGGGGAATGGCAAGAGAGGACAGGAAAGTGTAAGGAAGAGGGGAGAGAGATGGATGGGAGGGTGAGAGATAAACAGGGAGGAGAGAAATGTAAGGAAGAGAAGAGAGAGATAGGCAAAGAAAAGAGAGAGATGGATGGGAGGGGGAAGGAGAGAAATGTAAGGAAGGAGACAGGAGTGAGTGTAAGGAAGAGAAGAGAGAGATGGGCAAAGAAAAGAGAGAGATGGATGGGAGGGTGAGAGTATAAGGAGGAGAGAAAGTATAAGGAAGAGGAGAGAGAGATGGATGGGAGGGGGAAGGAGAGGAATGTAAGGAAGGAGACTGGAGAGAGTGTAAGGAAGAGGAGAGAGAGAGATGGGCAAAGAACAGAGAGAGGTGGATGGGAGAGTGAGAGATAAACAGGGAGGAGACAGGAGAGAGTGTAAGGAAGAGAAGAGAGAGATGGGCAAAGAAAAGAGAGAGATGGATGGGAGGGTGAGAGTATAAGGAGGAGAGAAAGTGTAAGGAAGAGAAGAGAGAGATGGGCAAAGAAAAGAGAGATGAACGGGAGTGTGAGAGCATAAGAAGAGAAAGATGGATAAATGGATGGAGGAGGAGAGAGTAAGGGAGAGTAGAGAGATGGACAGTAGGGTATGAGTGTAAGGGAGAGGAGAGGTGGATTGGGTGAGAGTATAAGAGAGAGGAGAGGGGACAGGAGGAGAGTGTAAGGGAGAGAAGAGAGAGAGCTGAAGAGAGAGGAGAGAAAGTTTAAGGGAGAAAAGAGAGACAACCCCAGGGATTTTGAGCTTCTAACCCGCAAACTGTTTGCGGGTTAGAAGCTCAAAAAGACACCACTTTATCTGCCACTTTCCTGTATTTCTATTTCACAAGTTAGGGCAGCCTCCTGGGCAGATCCTTTTTCAACCCTAGACACCTAACAAAGGATGGTGAGAAACATATCTGCTGGAAGCTGCCATTCTAAGTCATATTATTGTTATTATTTTAAGTCAATTTTTTTTAAATCTACTTTGAATATATTTCCTTAAAATTATAACTTCATTGCTAATCAGTTACTAAATAACCAAATGAGCACTAAGTAATCATCACAAGCTGCACAGGAGGGACAGATTTATTTGTGGTTATCAATTTATTGTGTTCTTTAGTCATTGTTACATTATCACTTTTGCTCTGCTCCATAGCCCCCTAAAGAGCCACACTTGCCCGATAGGGCTCTATGTCACCGGATAATCTAGCCTTAGGTTACAGGTCTGTCCATGTGTCCCTCCCCCTCAGGGGACAGTCACTGCTGCCATCCTAGGGATGTTTTTCATATTATACCAGTCTCTATAGGTTTCAAGGGCTGGATTTTACAGGCTTTATTCTGATGTGAAAGGACGAGCATTTCCTGCAGAAAGAATCAAGATTAAATACCGTGTGACAGCCGGGATTGTGTCTGATGAGACCGACTTATGTCTAACACCAGGGTCTTCACGGCTGTGATGTGCACGATATATGTCTATACGTAAAGCGTTAAATGGCGCCTATCATCTGAATACCTATATTAGATTTATAATAATCCTTAATGAATATTAATCCTACTTGAGTTTTATTACAGTGTAATATTATTTTCAAATGAATTTCCGCAACCTTCTAGCTTCCTATTCAGTGTTATGTTACAGTCATTTTATATATATATATATATATATATATATATATATATACTAGCAATTTGTCCGTCAAAAATGACGGGGCAACAACATTTGAAGCCATGGCAATGCTGTTTGCCACACAATGTAAAGCTTTTGCTACTCTGAGGACCTTCGGCGCTCATTGGCCTGAAATGCTTCTTAGGGGTGCATGGTTTATGGTTTAGGCTTTTGTCCAGGTAGCTGCGGGCTTGTTCAATTGAATCGCTCTGGAACTGTTGAAAATTTTAAACAGTTCCAGAGCAATTCAATTGAACAAGCCCGCAGCTACCTGACCAAAAGCCTAAACCGTAAACCATGCTTACATATGTAGCATTTCAGGGCATGATCATGATCATTTAAGCAAGGCCGTAACTACCGATTTAGACACATCCAATAGTAAATGAGACCGTCATCAGTAAAATTTGGAGGTTAAACGTCAATCAATTAACGTTTAGAAGTCCTATAGGCGATCAGACTCGCAATCCAGCAATGTACAAAATATTAAAAATAAATGATGATATTGTTCTAGTCCATGTGGGTGGCCTGATATGTATTAACTCCTTGATTACCGAGATTTATATAACACGGAGATGAAACATAAAATAAATATATTTTGATGTGCGCGGTTAACTTTGTATATTTCGGACCTCGTATTTTTTTTTTCTAAGTCCCAAGGGTCGCAATTTTTTTTCCTAAGTCCCATGTTGCTCAATTGCTTGCAGCCTAAGGCGATCCCGCTTTTCCTAGCTGCTTGGAGACTTAAGTGTCGCGTTTTTCAATGCCTCAACGGCTTGCCTCACTTCTCGAGGCTTGCAGGAGCGCCTTTGGCACTAATTTCTGCCCAAGCCCCACATGTTAGAATGCCTCAGCTGCTCGCCTCGCAGTTTCAATGCCTCGACTGCTCGTTACGCAAGGCTCGCAGCCTATGGCGCTCATCGGCTAAGTATTCCGAGCTTAGAAGACTTCTGTGCTTCAACTGCTCGTCTCGCTACTGGAGGCTCGCAAGCGTGACAACGATTCGCAGTTTGACAACTATTATATGTGATATATTTTTATATATATATATATATATATATATATATATATATATATATATATATATATATATATATATAATTTTCAATTATATTGGGGAGCCTGGGACATTAAGAGTTTAAACAAGGAAATATTTTTTTATTTTTATGGGGCACTGCAGCAATGGGACTCCCAGAACAGGGCCCCAGTGCAATGCATTGCACCGGGTGCAACAGCGGTGGATCCACCCCTGCTTCCTCTTCTGGGGATAGATTTGAATTATCCCTGTAGATTTTTTGGGGCTCCTACACCCATGACTGGAAGGCTGGTCCACTTCCCTACTACTCTTCACCCATAAATCTTCCATCATCCAACTTCATATCATGACCTCTTGTTCTTGGATTCCTCTTTTTTCTGGAAGCTTCTTCCCTGTTGAACTTTATAAAAGGGATATGGACGTTTTCTGGATTTTTTTAGTTATATAATATACATATGTATCTATTTACTCTTATGTACTTTATATCATTAAGAAGTTCTTATAAAGTCTGTTTTTACTGCCTAAAATCAAACAAATAGTCCCTGTATGGGTCTACCCACCGCAGTGTATGCAGATACAGACTCTCTCTTACCAATCATGTCTGCTACAATCTGCAACATGTTGCTGAGACCTGGTTCCTGATAGGCTAGGACACTACACAGCACTACAAAGTCTGTGTCTGCATACGCTGCAGTGGGCAGACCCATACAGGGATTATTTGTGTGATTTTAGGCAATAAAAACACAGCTTATAAGCACTTCTTAATAAAATTAAGTACATAAAAGTAAATATATACACAGGGATATTATATATGCAGTAACATCCAGGAACCTCCCATGTCCCTTTATAGTATCACAGGTGCTCTGACACTTTCTACAATAAAGTCCTGGAAGGTCCTGGAAGGTCTCTGTGTAAATGTCTATCACTTCCTAGAGACGTCTCTCAGTTTCCTGCGTGTTTCGTGGTTGATGTTTTGTTTTTATTTGGAGTTTATTGATTTTATTTCAGTTGTCAGAGAACAAAAGGACTCGTTAATTACCAATTTCCCTCTTCTTTCATGTGCTGCTTAATTACTTAATTGCTGCGGTGTAATGTTTGGCAAATACAAGCAAGGGTGCAGAGCCCTCAGCAGCAAGCAGCGCGCCAGCTTAGGAAACGTGGCGCACATCCATCATCTGCTTGTCTTCTCATTCCTCTCTTTCTCTTCTCCCCCCATTCATTTCTATTCTTTCTCTATTTTCACTCTCTCCCCCTCCCCTGTTTTCTATTCCTCTTCCTTTCTCTTATCTGTATGGTCGCTCAACTCTTTTCTCTTCTCTCTCTCCCATCTCTCTCATGTTTTCTCTTCTCTCCACTTCTCTTCTGGTTTCTCTTCTCTCTCCTCTTTTTTCTTCTCTTTCTCATCCCTCTCTTCTCTTTTCTCTCTCCCATTCTTTCCTCTTTCCCCTTCTCTCTATCCCTCTCTCCTTTTATCTCTATCTTATTTATCTTCCTTTCTCTTATCTGTAGGGTTGCTCTCCTCTTTTCTCTCCTCTCTCCCATCTATCTCATGTTTTCTCTTCTCTCCACTTCTCTTCTGGTTTCTCTTCTCTCTCCTCTTTTTTCTTCTCTTTCTCCCCCGCTCTTCTCTTTTCTCTCTCCCATTCTTTCCTCTTTCCCCTTCTCTCTATCCCTCTCTCCTTTTCTCTCTATCTTATTTCTCTTCCTTTCTCTTATCTGTAGGGTTGCTCTCCTCTTTTCTCTCCTCTCTCCCATCTCTCTTATCTTTTTCTTCTCTCCACTTCTCTTCTGGTTTCTCTTCTCTCTCCTTTTTTTCTCTCTCCTCTTTTTTCTTCTCTTTCTCCCCCTCTCTTCTCTTTTCTCTCTCCCATTCTTTCCTCTTTCCCCTTCTCTCTATCCCTCTCTCCTTTTCTCTCTATCCTACTTCTCTTCATTTCTCTTATCTGTAGGGTTGCTCTCCTCTTTTCTCTCCTCTCTCCCATCGCTCTTATCTTTTTCTTCTCTCCACTTCTCTTCTGGTTTCTCTTCGGTCTCCTTCTCTTTCTCCCCCTCTCTTCTCTTTTCTCTCTCCCATTCTTCCCTCTTTCCCCTTATCTCTATCCCTTATCCTTTCCTTTCTATCCTATCTCCTACTTTCTCTTTAATCTCATCCTATTCTCTCTCCCAATTTCTTCTTTTCTCTCCTCTCTTCTCTCCTCTTGTTTTTCTGCCCTCCCACCCTTTATTTCCCTCTTCTCTTATCTCTCTTATCTGTTTCCTCTTGTATCCTCTCTATCCCCACTCTCTCCTCTTTTCTCTACTTGCTCCTCGCATCACCCCCTCTCCTCTTTTCCTTTCTCTCACCACCCCCTTCTCAATCTAACTCTTCTCTTTCTCTCTCCTTAAACTTCCTTTATTCTCATTTCTGTTCTCCTCCTCTTCTCTTTCTCTCTCACTATTTTCTCACCTTGCACTCTCTCACTCCTACTCCTCTCTATAACTTCCATCATTATTAAATCCATTTCTCACTCCACCCGCCATCTCTTTCTCCAAGTCTCTCCTCCCTCTTCTCTTAGTGTTTCTCAAGATAGCTTTTTCTCTTTTTACTGTCCATCCCACTTCCATTTTTATTCCACTTCTCTCTCTTTTGCCTCTCTCTCTTCCTATCTTCTATTCTCCCAGTCTCTCGCTTTCTATTCCCACTCCCACATTCTCCTATTCTCCCATTTATTTTTACTTCTCCACTCTCCCCTCTCTCTCTCTAACACACATCTCTCTCCTCTCTCTCCCTCTCCTTTCTCTAATTATCTCTCATCTATATACTTCTCACTTCATTTTACTATCTTTCCCTCTCTATCTATCTCACACTATCTCTCTTCTCTCCCATACACCATCTCCCCCCTCTCTCTGTCACACACAAAAACACCCACAGACACACACACACACCATCTTCTCTCTATCCCTTTCTCCCATCATCTCTCCTCTCTCTTCTTCTCTCACCATCTCTCCTCTCACATTACACACACAATCTCCTCTCTCTCTCTCTCTCTGTCTGTCTCTCACACACACACACCATCTGATCTCTTGCTTTTCTTTCGCCATCTCCCCCCTCTTTAAGTCTCTTTCTCACACACACGTCATCTCCTCTATCTCTCCCTCTCTGTCTCTCTCACACACACAAACATCAACCCCCTCTCTCGCAGTCTCTCTCACACACACATATCATCTCCCTCTCTCTCTTTCTCTCACATACATACACCCACAGACATACAAACACACACACACCATTCTCTCTCTCACACACCTCTCTCCTCTCACGTCACACACACAATCTCCTCTCTCTCTCTCTGTCTGTCTCTCACACACACACACCATCTATTCTCTCGCTTTTCTTTCACCATCTCCCCCCTCTTTAAGTCTCTCTCTCACAAACACATCATCTCCTCTATCTCTCCCTCTCTGTCTCTCTCACACACACAAACATCAACCCCCTCTCTCGCAGTCTCTCTCACACACACATATCATCTCCCCTCTCTCTCTTTCTCTCACACACATACACCCACAGGCATACAAACACACACACCACTCTCTCTCTTTCTCTCTCTATCTCACACACATCTCTCTCCTCTCTATCATACACCATCTCTCCTCTCACATCACACACACCATCTCCTCTCTCTCCCCCTCTCTGTCTCTCTCACACACACAAACATCAACCCCCTCTCTTGCAGTCTCTTGCTCTCTCTCTCACACACACAAACACATCAGCTCCTCTCTCTCTCAGTCTCTCTCACACACATCAGCTCCTCTCTCTCTCTCTCTCTCTGGCTCTCTCACACACACACATCAGCTCCTCTCTCTCTCTCTCTCAGTCTCTCTCACACACACATCAGCTCTTCTCTCTCTCTCTCAGTCTCTCTCACACATGCATCAGCTCCTCTCTCTCTCTCGCTCTCTCTCAGTCTTTCTCACACATGCATCAGCTCCTCTCTCTCTCTCTCTCTCTCAGTCTCTCTCACACACACATCAGCTCTTCTCTCTCTCTCTCTCTCTCTCTCTCTCTCTCTCAGTCTCTCTCACACACACATCAGCTCTTCTCTCTCTCTCTCAGTCTCTCTCACACATGCATCAGCTCCTCTCTCTCTCTCGCTCTCTCTCAGTCTTTCTCACACATGCATCAGCTCCTCTCTCTCTCTCTCTCAGTCTCTCTCACACACACATCAGCTCTTCTCTCTCTCTCTCAGTCTCTCTCACACATGCATCAGCTCCTCTCTCTCTCTCGCTCTCTCTCAGTCTTTCTCACACATGCATCAGCTCCTCTCTCTCTCTCTCTCTCTCAGTCTCTCTCACACACACATCAGCTCTTCTCTCTCTCTCTCTCTCAGTCTCTCTCACACATGCATCAGCTCCTCTCTCTCTCTCTCTCTCTCTCTCTCTCTGTCTCTCTCAGTCTCTCTCACACACACATCAGCTCCTCTCTCTCTCTCTCACCATCTTGAACTCCCATAGTCTCACACACACATCAGCTCCTCTCTCTCTCAGTCTCTCTCACACATGCATCAGCTCCTCTCTCTCTCTCTCTCTCTCTCTCTCTCTCTCAGTCTCTCTCACACACACATCAGCTCTTCTCTCTCTCTCTCAGTCTCTCTCACACATGCATCAGCTCCTCTCTCTCTCTCTCTCTCTCTCTCAGTCTTTCTCACACATGCATCAGCTCCTCTCTCTCTCTCTCTCAGTCTCTCTCACACACACATCAGCTCTTCTCTCTCTCTCTCTCTCTCTCAGTCTCTCTCACACATGCATCAGCTCCTTTCTCTCTCTCTCTCTCTCTCTCTCTCTCTCTCTCTCTCTCTGTCTCTCTCAGTCTCTCTCACACATGCATCAGCTCCTCTCTCTCTCTCTCTTAGTCTCTCTCACACATGCATCAGCTCCTCTCTCTCTCTCTCTCTCTCTCGCTCTCAGTCTCTCTCACACATGCATCAGCTCCTTTCTCTCTCTCTCACCATCTTGCACCCCCTCCCACAGTCTCACACACCCATCATCTCCCCTCTCTCTCACACACCATTTCATTTTTCTTTTTCACACACACACTCTTTCTTAATCTCATTCTCTCATGCACATTCTCTCTCTCTCTCTCTCTCTCTCTCTCTCTCTCTCTCTCTCTCTCCTACCTTGCTCTCTCTTCTGTGTCTTTCTATAAGTCCCATCACTATTATCTTTTTTTCTCTCACATTGTCTTCTCTTTCCTTCCCCCTTTTTCTCTCTTCTTCCCCTCTCATATTTCTCTCAAACCATTTCTCATCCACCTCTTCTCCTAACTAATCTCTTTCGATTCCCATCCCTTACATCTCTATTCCACTTCTCTTTTTCATTATTTCTCTCCAAAACACTCCATTACTCTGGCGTTGATACATACATACCGACATACCAAACTCTATCATCATTATGCTCTTTTGAAGAACTAGACTGAAGGCAAAATGTTTAGAAGGTAAAAAAAATGTTTTTAGGTAACATCTTTATTTTAAGACACTTCCTGTGTCTGAAGGATGCCATGTTTGTGTCTTAGACACTTCCTGCTGTCTCAGAAACTAAGTGGGAGTGTTACCTATTTGAGTGGAAGGAGGGAAAATGGAGGGGGATTTATTTATTTATTGATTTCTGGATTCAGATAAAATTACAGCACATGACACCTACCTCTCCATCCCATAGACAGTCACAAATATGCATCCAAGCCTTGTTTGCCCTGCTCTGCAAATGCCCTCTTGTGTCTTAAAAAGGAATTTTAGTATCATGGCAGCTTCCATGCAGTAGCAAAGTCTTCCAAAATTAATATTTTCTCTGAAATTGCTTTTATGTTCATTCCTTACACAGCTGTTGTAAACCTCACAAATATGTGATGTTGTTGTTAATCTACATTGGTCCTTTAATATATCAGCTATCAGAAGCAATCATGGTTTAGTGGCAGCCTCCACTTGTTTCTGTTTGCCTGATTCTTCAGTCTCCTCTATTGAAATATGTCATTCCTTAGTGTCATGATTTCTATAGGAAACCCCATCCATCTTCAAGATGCCTTCCTGTTAAGAAAGCAGCTAAATAAGCAATTCAAGTTTTAACTGGTCTTGGGGACTTTCAGCCAATGAGATCTACAAAAAAACTAAGTCAGAGGTGCTCATCAGAGAACAAACTAACCTTAATAGCCATGATAAGCCAGAAATATCCTGTAGTATATCAGTCTGGTGCCACTCAAAAGAGTGACCCAGCCCTGAAATACCAGGCAATTCTACCCTTAACAGGAGAAACCGCAAACCGCAGACGCGTTTCTGCCTTTATGGGCCTCGTCAGTGAGGTGCAGCTGAACTCCCTAAGGCACAGTGAGCTAGGGGTCCACGTCTGGAGTCCTCTATCACCTTTAGGGAGACTAAACCCTAAGGGTAATTTGCATAAACAAAAAAACAAGTCAGAAATGAGATCTACAGACTAATGTATGCTATCTGAAGTTTTCCATTAATTTCAATGAAGTTTAAACAGGTTTTACTTAATTTTGCATTAAAAAACAGTCTTTAGAAAGTATCCATGTCTGTTTTAATAATATTGTTTGTACGCAGCTATAAAAAAAATGTATTTTTGATTGCCTGAAATTGCCTGAAATCATGATGATTCTTAATATTATTACAAACTATCTCTCAACAGTGTATACAAATACATTTTTCAGACTTCAGATCACTCATTTTAAAGGACTGTTACAAAAATAAAAAAAATAAAGTTGGACATAATAAATGCAAGAAAGACATCTGGGGACCTGTCCTTCTAATCACTTCTTCCTTCTAGACAGCGGCTGAATTCCCGTCTCTCTAACCTCTCTGTCTCCCTCTCTCTTTCTCCCTCTGTCGCCTGCCTGGGAATCTGCAGATACAATTCCTAACTGTAAGTTATTTTGTTCTATTTCTTTAAGTTTGGGTTTGGGGGTGTAATGGCTTCTTTAACCTCGTCATTGCTGAACTAAAGTGAGACAAAGCCTTGTGGCTGTGTGCAGAGGTTTATGTCAGTGTCCTTTCAGTAACAGAATCCCCCCTCTCTCTTTGCAGTAAGAAAACCTCCTACGATTACGGACCAGTCTCCAGAAAAATATGTGGTGTATCCTAATGATGATATAGTGCTCAAGTGTGAAGCCACTGGAAGACCCAAACCAGAGTAAGTACAAAGGGAGTCCAGGCTAACAACGGGTTAATCGACTATGGGCTTTGTAGAAGGGTTACTGTAGCCCAGAGGTAGTCACGTTTGGTCCTGGAGGGCCACACAGAGGTCTAGATTTGAGGATTTCCTTCCTGTGTACAGGTGAGTCAGTTGGGATGACTAAAGAAGCAATAGTGCGTAGCAGAGATATCCTCAAATCCTGGCCTGTGTGCCTGCCCATGCTATAGCCCTATATATAAAATATTCTCTTATAAATAGGATAAATGTTTTTAGAACGTAATAAAATAATACAGCCTTTCGTATATTATCTATTATACTCTGCTACCATTTTGTTTTCTGCTGATCAGCGTCCTGAGATGGGAGGAGACTACACAGGAAACTTCTGTCCGCTCAATAGGAATATGGCATCTAAAACTGCCAGTATTTTCATTTGGAATAATTGATAGCTCATTAGGTTACAAAGACATACAAACACACACCATCTTCCCTCTTTCTCTCATCTTCTCTACTCTCTCTCATACACCCTTCTGAGAAAGTAACATAAGCAGCTGTTTGTGTACAGGACCCTCACTCTGTCTTATTGAGTCCTTATACTTTTGTATCCCCCTCCTTCAGGTTTAGCTGGACAAAGGATGATGTGAAGTTTGATCCGGGCGCTGACCCCAGGGTGAAAACCAAGGAGGGTTCTGGGAATCTGACCATCTCTAACACCAATGGCCACACAGCCAAGGACTTACAGGGCAAATACCGGTGCTTTGCCAACAATAGCCTGGGCACAGCCATCTCTCATGAGATCAATCTTATCACTGAGAGTAAGTACACGGTGCCATAACCACCAGATCTTTCTTACTTATCACTGGTTCTTTATGGATTATTACTTAAAGGCCCCCTAACAAGACTGGCTAGTTGTCTTAATGTTTCATTGATCATTAAAATTCATATAAAATTCATAATAGCTCAATTCTATATTAAAGGGGCATTGAAGGCTTCCATATTTCTTTAGAAATGGAATTTATCTCTTTATTTTATTAAGAAGTGCTTAAATAATCAGTTTTTTTTTAACTAAAATCATACAATTTGTACCTGTTTGGGTCTGTCCTCTGTAGCTCATGCAGCTCATCAATACATAGTGTGTGAAGAGCAGTATTTCAAATATGTTGCCACTGATTGTTTGCAATGAGAAGTACACAGTCTTCATGAGCTGCAAAGGGACAAACCAGTTAGGAACTATTGTAAGATTTTAGGCAGACAAAAAAAAGAGCTTTTAAGCACATCTTAATTAATAAAGTACATAGAAGTAAGTAGAAATGCAGGGATATTATATACCTAGCGAGATGCAGAAATCTTCCATTTGCCTTTAATATAAATACAATGAAAATGATTGGTCGTAATGATCAGTTTAAGGTACATAATAATATTTAATTAATTTTTTGACGATTTCTAGTGATATTTTATGATGTTGCAGCTGCAATAAGGATATTTTAGGACATTTTTATATAGAGGTTTCCGATCTCCATAGGAACGTGCAGAGATGGCTGCTCCTGCACTGCTACCTGGAAGGCCCAGTCCTCACTGTGCACTGTTTCCATAGCAACCATTTCCTTGACAACCACAGAGATGATGATGTAGAGGGAATTTCAATAGTGTGCTCCCCGGGTACCCACCCCCTCTCCTTGTAATGATGTAACCCCCTCTTGGCACAGCGTTATTCAGCAGGAAAATCTTTATAGGATTCTCTTTTGTGCAAAATATTGTAGAAAGTAAAAAATGAATAAAAATGAATGTATTCACTATTATATGGAATTATGCTGCGAGAAGCCATTGCATTGTTTGGAATGCAGATTTATTCAAGCTGCTACTATTGCAATGTGGCAATCCTTGGTGCAAGTGCTTCCAATAAAACTAAATGGACACATTGTCTGTATTTAAGCGGATTAACTGCTAAACAGCCATTAATATCTACTAGTCACTTGCCTGTTAAAAATTATGGTATAATATTGTGTTAAAAATTGTCTTCTGTCTATTTGTGCACCCTCTCTCTGTGTACCCTGTGTCTCTCTGTGTGCCCTCTCCCTCTCTCTGTGCTCACTCTCTCTTTCCTTCTCTCTCCCTCCCTCCTTCTATCTCTCCCTTCTTCGCTCTCTCTCCCTCCCTCTCCTTCTCACTCCCCCTCCTTCCTTCTCTCTCCATCACTCCTTCTCTCTCCCCCTCTCTCCTTCTATTCCTCCCTCTCCTTCTCTCTCCCTCCCTCTCCTTTCGCTGTGCAATGTGAGGCTCGTAATGCCCAGTGCGCATGCTCAACTCAAAATTCTCTCTCTCCCTCCTTCTCTGACCCTCTGTCCTTCTCTCTCTCTTCCCCTCCTCTCTCACTCCCTCTCCTTCTCTCTCACTCTCTCATTCCCCCCTTCTCTCTCCCTCTCCTTCCCCCTTCTCTCTCCCTCCCTCTCCTTCTCACTCTCTCTCCTCACTCTCTCTCCTCACTCCTTCGTTCTCTCTCCTCCCCCCTTCTCTCTCCCTCCCTCTCCTTCTCTCTCTCTCCTTCTCCTTCTCACTCTCTCTCCCTCTCCTCACTCTCTCTCCTCACTCCTTCATTCTCTCTCCTTCCCCCCTTCTCTCTCCCTCCCTCTCCTTCCCTCTCTCCCTCCTCTATCCCTTCGCAGCGCAATGCGAGCCTTGTCATGCGAGGCCCCCAGGGCTCCCACCACCCCCAGTACCTGGTTCCTGCCAGTGGAGGGCTCGCGATGAGCGCCGGCGCTCATCGCCAGGCCCCCCGGGCTCACAACACCCTGCAGTACCTAGTTCCAGCCAGTAGCTCAAGTACATACCTGGATACAACCCTGGCAGCAGTGCCACACTCCTTCTTCTTCTCTGCGCCTCCCGTCCTCCGTCCGGAACTACTGCTTGATCCAGAAAGTATTTCCGGACGGAGGATGGGAGCCTCAGAGGAGGTGAGTGTGGTGCTGCTGGAAGGGATGCATCCAGGTACGAGACAGAGGAGGTGGGAAAGGAGACAAGGGAGGGAGGGGAGGGGGAACGGAGACACAAGGGAGGGAGAGGGGGGAAGGAGACACGAAGGGGGAAAGGAGACACAAGGGGGGGAAAGACAGGGGAAAAGGCGACACGAGGGGGAAAGGGGAAAGGAGACACGAGAGGGGAAGGGAAAGGGGGAAAGGAGACAATGGGGAAAGGAGGAACAGGAGAGGGAGAGAGGGGGGAAGGAGACACAGGGGAGGGTGATGGGGAAAAGAGACACAGGGGAGGGACAGGGGGAAAAGAAGTACAGGAGAGGGAGAGGGGGAAGGAGACACAGGGGAGGGACAGGTGGGGAAAAGAGGCACAGGGGGGGAGACAGGGGAAAAGGAGACACAGGGGAGGGAGAGGTGGGGAAAAGACACAGGGCAGGTTGGCCAAGACAAGTGACAAGTGGCGGGTTGACCGAGGCCAGCAATGAGCAGCAAAGCTGACGGGCAATTTCCTAGTTACATGTAATATGTAGTAAATTAAAGGGTTGTTTCACTTTTTCTTAAAGGTCTTAAAAAGTCTTAAAAAAGTGAAAAACTGTTAAAAAGATACACATAATTAGAGAAAATGTAATAATAAATGTATTTTTTGATTAGGACTATCTAATTTGTTTGGTAATTCCTGTAGTGATCTAGCTTCCTGATAAGTGCTTTGTTAAAATCTCACCATCTTTATATTGAAATTTCAGAACCTCTTAATACTAATAAAATAAATCCTCTTATAGGCCACAGAGAATAACATAGGGTTAACTAGGTATTCTCACATTTTAATATATAACCAATATATATATATATATGTATAAAGTTCAGAAGACTGAGAACAAAGTCTATAACATATATTTTGCTGCATAAACCCAATGCTTTAATCCAAATACAAGATATTAAAAACAAAAAGATGGGGAGCAAGATGACCACAATAGTGTAGTATAATAAATAAAAAATGTTCCCCAAATAAAATAATATATTAACATAAAAATACCGACCGCCTTTCGTATAGCACAGACTTCTTCAGTGATGGTGAGCATACATTTAAAATATAATCTTTTAAAGAACTACACTTGAAAACAGGCAAAATATTTTTAAAAAAATCAAAATAATAATATAATACAGACTCTAACACATTGTATTGCTTCCGGGCCTCCCATTTTATTATGCTCATCTGCCTCCTGAGGTGAGAAGAGACTTTGAATGTAGAGAAATAATGAGTAATGGGTTTCATTAGGTCCATTAGGACACACTCTCCTGTGAAAATAGCAGGGGAACCAACTGAGAAAAGGAGCCAGGCAGTTGTAGCTACCATATTCTCATTATGCAGTTACAAAATTCCCATATATTCTAAGTCTCCTCCCACCTCAGGAAGTAGATCACTGGAAACTAATATGCCAGATTCCACAGGAGCATAATTACATATAAATGTAATATACACATTATTAAACCAATGCTTGTGCTGTTTTTACCACACAGACATGCCCAAGTGGCAGAAGGAAGATATTTACCCTATTGAAGTTGAAGCTGGACAGTCGGTCATCCTACCCTGTAACCCCCCTAAAAGTGCGGTGCCACCGCGCGTCCACTGGATGGACACGAGTAAGTATAAGGCTGTACTGGGTTGTATTATATTTGTATATAAAATATGGTCAACATGTTTACCTATTACAATTGTGTCTTTATGATATACCAAAACCAAATTCCAGAGAGAAAGGAAGGGGTTATACTTGTTTTGGTGGGTAAAGGGTAGTCTGGTGTATTTCAATCAATTTTGTAACATTATTACATATAAATGTTTTGTGGTTTGTAGCAGTTTAGTAAAAGCTTTACCCATTGGTGCAGTTGGTAAAAAACTACATAAAACAGGAGCACTAAATCATTTTTAGAGAAAATCTTAATCTTAAAGGACCAATGTAGTTTAAAAAATATACTTGTTTTGTGAAGTAGGGAGCAAATTAATCTCAGGGAAAAGTAGAATTAATGAAGACTATGTTTATGTATAGAAGATTCCAATCTTGTCTTTGTTTCATCAGTTCCTGATAGCTGAGGCATGAGGGTACACTTTATACCTATTATTGGGAAGAGGAGTGGAGGAAGGGGGAAATGTGAGGTGGATTGGTTAGATAAGTGTTTCTTATTGAAGTTGACACCTTCTCTTTTCCATCATCATATGCCCAGAAACGTACAGACTAATAATGCTTTTAGACTTAAAGACTTCACACACATATATATATATTTCATTGTACAGTGGTATTTTATCTTTAGCAGACTCTGATCATGTCTAGGCTGACATTTTGCTCTCCTTCCTGTTCAGTGCATGTGGTAGTGCAAATTCTCAATTCTTTGCACTCTCATTCTCTTTTTTGTGTAAGAGCAAAACATAGTTGAGCAAGCCACCCTGGTTCCAATCCTAGAAGCAATGTGCAACATGGACTCCCCAGATACACGGCAGGTTCTGCAAAAGCAAAATTTTCCTTGTTAATGCTTTTATGCTCACAGCAGATGCTAATATTAATTTGTTATCGCATCACAAAAAAGGTCTTCCCAAATGACCATGGTTCTTTAATAGTGCAAAGTATAATGACATGTCTTGAGGCCTTAATAGAGAAAGGACCCTGGGATGGATGCTTTTTGAAAATCATCATTAGAAAAAAAGATGGTAGATTTTGAGATATAATTGAATGTAAAAAGAAAATGTGAGAGAGGATTTGAATCTGATACCCAAGCAACAAGCATGCATATTACACTGGGAGGATAGTGGTGTCATGACATAGATAAGAGGTTAGGTAGGGATATAATGAGCTTATGTTAAGGGGAAGATGTCACTTTAAAGTTACTTGATTGGATTTTGAAGCTGACCTGTCTTGAGACTTGAGCCCACATTTCCACTATCTTGGGAAGCTCCAATTTGAGCAACATCCAACCTGAACTGATTCACACAGAGAAACTTGCATGTGACTGATTGGCCATGATGGTCACCTTCAGTTCAGGGTTACTTTTTGTTCCCTGTCTGAATAAACTGGAGCTTCTTTGTTGCTGGATGGTGATTTTATGGATTCAAACTTAGCAACTTTTGAGTTGAGCCTTCCAATCAGGGCAAATCCAGAATGCCATTACAGATAGACCTTCCGTTAACTTGGTTTTGCTCCATCCTTAGAAGTCTGTTCTGTCTGATATTCTATAGAAGATAATGGCAAAAGGAGCAAACACTTAAGAGATTGTCCATTAGTGGGCACTGTCATGAGGAGTAACCAACTAGATACAGTGAATGGATCCCAGTGGTTAGGTCCTCTCCTCTGCGAGTTCATATTTATCTGTGACAGGGTTGCCCTGGAAGGAGGCTTGCTTCTGGATCTGTTGAGTGCAGAATTCCCTCGTAGCTCGCCTGGAACAAGTGATTAAAAAGTTATTTCCCAAACTCAGAAATACAGATGACATGCATGTATACTTTCAAAAAGGGCATTGCATTTTATTAAAAAAACACAAGGACTTATATGCCTTGTAGAACAAAATAGCCCCATTAGCCTAAGTGCAGTGTAATAAAAGGTAACATACTTAAAACAGGGAGGCCCGCTACCTAATCACTGAGCAGGATGCCCCATTGTGTTAGTTTCACAATGGATATCTTAGACCTGTCCTTTCAAATAATAATTGAATCACAATATCTGTGCCCAAAACACACAGACACTGGGGATGAGGGTCTACAGAACAAACAGGGGAAACCATGGTAATTACAGGAGTAGCCCTGGACTGGAAACAACAAACCC
This sequence comes from Discoglossus pictus, assembly GCA_027410445.1. Classification (NCBI taxonomy): domain Eukaryota; kingdom Metazoa; phylum Chordata; class Amphibia; order Anura; family Alytidae; genus Discoglossus; species Discoglossus pictus. Next base: position 20,993,817 of record CM050168.1, read on the forward strand.
CAGGGTGTACTGGCCCAGGAAAGACATTCCCTTGGTGAATAGTTGTCTCCCCCATCAGAGCTGTCATTCTCAGTTATGTGTTTCTCAGTCCATTATCTTGTTCTGAATTGCCATGGTCAGTAAGATATCTAGAGAGATAGAAATGCTAAGAATGTAAGTGGAGGAATTCAAATAGTCTCTAGAGTGCAGTAACAGAGGACCTTCTCTTTTCTAATCAAGGAGAAAGGCACAAAAAGTGCAAAAGAATGGAGAAAGATGTGAAATTTTATTCTGGAGGAATACACAGAAAGTTATCTTGATAGTTATTCTGTCGTAATGAATTTGTCTGTCCTTTTACTTAACTTATCTCCTGTATTCTCCCTCTCCTTACTGTCTCTCATTCAAATCTGTAGCTTTGAGTCATATAACTCAAGATCAACGTATCTCTACTGGACTGGATGGAAACCTCTATTTCTCCAATGTTTTGGCATCAGATGAACATCCTGACTACATGTGCAATGCCCAGTTTATTGGTGCCCGCACCATTGTGCAAAAGGAGGCTATAGCCCTCAAAGTCTTACCCAGTGAGTATGTAGGGTTATATAGTCATAATCTGATCAGATGATTTCCAGGGATCTTACATGGAAGGGATTTTACAGTAACGCTATTCAGTCACTGAGTTTACATCTCCTCTCTTTGCAGGTAACACTGTAAATTATCGTGCACCCCTCATGATGGTGCCTAAAGGCACCAGCAGTACATATCTGGCCCTGAAGGGGACTCCCCTAGTGTTGGAGTGCATTGCTGAAGGACTGTAAGTACCTTTAATATTTTATACATAGCTGAAGTAGGAAGGTCTGGTGTAATATTAAAAATAGGGAAGCTATTCGGTTTTTGGTACATTGCCATAGTAGAGTGGTCTTGTGTGGCTCTCACACAAGAGGAGACAAAGGTGGACAGAGATTTGGGCAAGAGCAGATCCTGGTTTTCTTAGAAGAGATGGCTCTGACAGACATGGATGTGTTTTTCGGTTTCATTGATTCAAGAGACATCTCAAGGAGAATGCATTATGTGGTCCTTATGGGTTGCCATGGAAGAGGTGATATGGGTAAAGTGGGATGTCACAGAAAAGGTCGTTTTGGTTTGTGATTACTGGGGTAAAATCTGGTCCTGGTGACCTGCCATATTACAGATAGTCTTCTTGGACTATCATGGAGGTGGTGTCCTTGGTGGATTTCTCTTGCTAAATTGTCAAGGAAAGGTTGCTGATCATAGTGGGTTTTCATAGTTGTTGACTTCTTGGAGTTATTGGGATGAAATTTAATGCTAGTGAACTGTCAATGAATGTGTGGTTTTGGTGAACGATTAGAAAAGTGTTTATGGCTTTCTATTGAATTTAGAGGGTTTCCAGGTAGTCTTTGGCAATTGACATGGAGGAGATGGTGCTAACAGGCTGTCACAGAAGAGTTGGGAAACATGAAGATTGTCTTGGTGGATGATCTTTGCATTAAAAGGGGTTCATAGCAGTCTAAAATAGCCCTGAGCATGCTGTGAAAGCATAACGACACTAAGCTTCTATCATAAGAAGGAAATAAAAATAGTAAATATTACCATTAGAAAATGTATGAACAACCAATATTTTCTAAAGGCGTAGAAGGTAAATGTAAAAGCTAAGAGCAGCCCCTCCTCCCTCTAATCACTTCTGGATGACATTACAACCCTTCTTGTGAAGGATGAGTGACTGAGAGATAATTGGTTATCTCCTTACTTTCTCTCTAATAAGATTACTTTAATGCAGTTTTGTTTGGATTACAGACTGGCTGAAACTTTAGCCTTTAAGGACTTATCATAATTTGTTTTAATGGCTCTCTGAATAGAACTGTACTTTCTTTCATACATTTTTTTCATTTGGTAATTCTTTTTGTTTCCTTTCTCTTTCCTCCTTCACTCTTTTCTCACTCAATATTTCTCCCCCCATCTTGAAACATTCCTGAGGAGCACTTGGATGCCTTTGGTTTTTCCTTTTCTTCTTTTGTGGCTCAGTATTCCCCCTCTCTTCTTGACATCCTCCTTGACACTCCTGACATTGAATGGAGAACTTGAGTCCTTTCCTTTCCTTCCTTCACTCTAACTCAGTAATTCCCCTCCCATATTGAGACCTCCTTTTGGGGGTATTTGAAGGCTTTTCTTTATTTCTTTCCTTTCTCTCCCCATTCCTTTCCCACCTCCTTTGTTCGTTTGTTCGTTCCTTCCTCTCTAACTCAATAATTCCCCTCCCATATTGAGGCCTCCTTATGGGAGCATTTGGGGGCTTTTCTTTATTTCTTTCCTTTCTCTCCCCATTCCTTCCTCGCCTCCTTTGTTCGTTCGTTCCCTCCTTCCTCTCTAACTCAATAATTCCCCTCCCATATCGAGGCCTCCTTATGGGAGCATTTGGGGGCTTTTCTTTCTTTCTTTCCTTTCTCTCCCCATTCCTTCCTCACTTCCTTTGTTTGTTCGTTCCCTCCTTCCTCTCTAACTCAAAATTTCCACTTTCTTCTTGACAGGAAATAGAAGGAAAGCACCATGGGTGCTTTCCTTATTCTTTCCTTCCTCCCCATTTCCTTCCTTCCTCTATAACTCATCCCTTCTTGACAGTAACACTCCTGACATTAATGAGATCATGTAAGTGTTTCTATTCCTTCTTTCCTTCCTCCTTTCTGTTCTTCTTCCCTTTCTTCCTCACTTCCACTCTAACTCAATATTTCTCCTTCTTGACAGCCCCACTCCTGACATTGAATGGGAGCACGTGGGTTCTTCAATAGCAGAGGGTCATTATACGTTTGATAATTTCAAGAAGACCCTGAAGATTACCAGCGTTGAGGAGAACGATGATGGAGAATATCAATGCACTGCCAAGAACACTAAGGGCATCATCAGACACACCTACAATGTAAAAGTAGAATGTAAGTCCAGGGAAGTGGCCAAAAGTGCCAGTTCAAGAAAATCTTCACATGCTTGTAAAGTATGTAGCTGTCTAAGCCATAACATTACGTTTTAGAGAAATCATAATTATGGCAGTCCTTGTTTATATGTAGAAGATTCCATCTTGTCTGGTTTCATCAATTTCTAGCAGCCTGAAGCATGAGGGGCGTGCTTATCGGAGGAGAAGGAAATAATGAGGTGCATTTGTTAAATAATTTAGATTTTGACATCTACTCATGTCTGGAAGCAAGTAGCGTGCATCCATCAATAAATGCATGCACCCCTCTGACACATAAAACTTCTACCAAAATACCATGGATGCCTCCAGTAATCAGCAGGGACATAGAACATTCTAATTAAAAATTAGCTTATTGCATGCTTAATTATGCTCTAAGGCACGCTCAAATTTTTCAAACATATACATTGTTTCATTGTACAGACGACCTTTTAATTACTTCACCTCCTATGTTATTCCTATTTATCAAATACTATACTTACATTGGAAATGGCATTACTAACTTCACTTTTTACTCCACATTTCTTCAGTTTGGTAGATAAATGATGTTATATATGATTTGTAATCACTCATAGATATGTTCCTCTTCTTCAGCTGCACCCTACTGGGTGAAGGAGCCAGAAAGTGGAATGTATGGGCCAGGCGAGAATGTGGTGCTGCACTGCGAGGTGTCTGGAATGCCCAAACCGAAGGTCACCTGGAGGATAAATGGGGAACCTGTGAAAGGTGAGACCCTCCTTGCATGTTGTTGATAAGTGGATTGTCTTCTAGAGAAGGCCTGACAAGGTAGCGATCCAGAAGGGGAATCTAGAAATATGTCACGTTAAAACACAACATTAAGTCATTGTTGAGAATGATGGACATTCATGTATGTTAATCTTGTTTTTCTCTTGTCTAGAATCCACCCCCTAATTCCATTTGCATCCATTTGTATCCTCAACCTTTCTTTCTTTCTCTCTCACTTGCTCCTTCTTTCCATATGTTTTTAGATTCGGATCTTGGCCCCAATCGAAAGGTGACACAAAAGAAATTGATTCTCAACAACGTACAAACAACTGACACAATGATCGTCCAATGTGAGGCCCAGAATGAGCACGGAACCATCCTCTCCAACGCATATGTCTACGTTGACTGTGAGTTTCTTCTTTCCGCCTTACAATAAATGCTCTACACCAGGGGCTCTCAACATTTTTGCTCTGGGGGGTGGCTGGTTACTTTCCAATTCCCATGGGGACCAACTTTGGGATCCATGACATTTTGTACAGATTGATACTATACAAGACACATTGGAGTCACATCTATTTTTGTCCTGATCTTAAAGGCAGATATGTTGCTCAATAATCTAAGCATAACTACCTCATTGTAATAGTATGTTTAAAAACTTTATTACAATTTTACTGCACATTAATACAATTAATACATATTTTTCAATCATATTCCCAGACAGTATCAACTCTAGAACTCTCCACTCCCTAAATGAAGCATTGTGGCTAGAGTCAAGCCGCCCAGAATAAAGTGCCATTTTAGTAAATGTGAAAAAGACCTGTTGCCAAGCCACTTTGTAGTCACCAACCACTATCATACTGCGGTTGTGGTATGCCAATTTAGATAGCTGGCTCCACTCCAGACACAATACTTCATTCAGAAAATGGAGAGATCCAGAAAAATATTGATTGAAAAATAGTAATTAACTGTTTAAATAAACAGTAAACGTTAAATAAAGTTAATTTTGTATTGCTCCCTACCTAACTTTTTATTAACTTTCTATTCTTTAGAGACCCTTAAGATATAGACCCTATAAGATAATGAAAGTGGTCCCTTAGACCAGCAGATAAGATCTCAGAGACTGGCACCAGTCCTAGGGCAGCTGTTGAGAAGCATTGATCTACACATCACATGAACCTATAGTTATCTGTAACATCATTACATTGATTTGGGAGGAATCACATTTGGAATTTACTAAAGGAATTTTAATGTTGAATAATATTTTATCCAATATAGTACAACGACACGCAAGGGCCTCAGAAATTAAATGTACAGATATAAAATATAATTAGAATCTGCAATAATTAGAATTGGTTAAAATATTGAATGGAAAAAATTGTGATTTATCACACCCGCACACTGTGATAGGCAATTAATCAAATAAGATAAAACATTTGGAGAGAGTGGGAAGATTTTTCAATGTAAATATAATATGAATTTAATGTAAATATAAATTAGTTGTAGATCCCTAACAACATGAGTGAATTGTTTTAGTTAAGCACAGATCATTAATACAATTCCTAATTAATTAGTTCAAAAAACAATATTCGATCTAAACTTAACTTCATAGATCAGACTGAGGTGCTTCTGGTATTATACGGTCAGTGGGAGGAGGACGGTTTTATCTATTAGGCAATGTTACATTTTCAGGCACAACATTACAAGCTAGAGATTTGCTGTGTTAAAGTGGTTCCTTTTGACAATGCAGCCTATGGATAATTATTTGACTTCTTATCTAATCATATTGCTCTTAAACATTTTAGACCTTATGAGGGTGGAGACAACTGAACTGCAGGCTGATGCTCTAATCTTTGAAAGTGATTTTAACATTGAATATTTCTATCATAAATCATTTGCTATGAATTTATTAAGAGACAATACATAAATAAAGCACCTAGCCCCTGTTCTTAAGGTGTTACAGTGGTCAATTAACATATGCAAATAAACCAAAACACTAAGTGGGTTTCCCATAAAACCCTTCTCCAGTGATTCTTCTGTTTCTGATGATAACGTTATCTTGATGATGTTTTCTTCTCCCCAGTGTTCCCCCCACAAATTCTGACCAAGGATAAAGTTGAGTACAGAGTGGTGGAGAATTCCAACGTTTCAATGCACTGTAAAAACTTCGGAGCTCCAGTTCCAAAGGTTGTGTGGTAAGAACCCAACATTGACTAATGCCCTAGAACGGTGTGATATTGAGATAAATGATGGGAAAGACTGGGGGATATAGTAACTTTCACCTTAAATGGGACAGTGGCGGAGCTACTGCTGGTGCAGCAGGTGCAAAGCAGTGTAGGGGCCCTCTGCTACTGGTAGTAAATGATGCATCTTTATTTGTTAGATGAGGATGGCAGTTTATTACTTTATAAAAGGTGATCTGATCAGCAAAGATTGATATGATCATATACATATATATGTTTTTATTTTTATTGACTCCAATGGGTGAATAGAGAAGTTATAAGTGGGCCCCACATTTTTTGCACTGGGGCCCTCCATTCAACAGCTCCACCACGAACAGGGAAGGTTGAAAATGGTATTATTTAAAACTATAAGAAATAACACATATTGCATCTGTAGATTATTATAAAAAAATGAATTTTCCTGCAAGAAACTAACATTGAAGTTTGCTATCTTTAGCTGTCAGTCAGCTTTTCTGATCCACCCACAAAATAGAGATTTGACTATTTTGTGAATGAGAGATTGTTGCCGTAATTAGTTAATAGCCCCTGAAGCATTGTATTTATTGTATTAAGTGTAGTCAGCTACACAGAAGAAAGACTATGGGCCCAAAGCCTCAAGGGCTAATCACTAATTAAGGCAATGGTCTCTGATTACCAACAGATTAAATTATGGGTTGCAGATATATATAACATAGAATAACATAAGAATGGTGAGGTTTTCCAATAAATCAGTACACGTGGCATAACGTGGCTCTCAACCGCTCATGTCCTGTTTCTCGTAGGGAGGACGCCCAGATGAGCCCGGTACTAAGTGATGTACGAATTTCACAGCAAACTAACGGGACTCTGATTATCTCGGACGTGCAAAGGGAGGACTCTGGGATATATTACTGCACCGCCTCTAACAACGAAGACAACGTTACAATTTCTGCAATTTTAGCAGTCAAAAGTAAGTCAAAAGGCCATACACGTGCATATAAATGTCTATACATAGTGACATTTCTATCTGTAAATATTTCTCACAATATTTGTTTGTACAGAAACACACATCACTATAATAGTTTCCATCATGTGTAACGCCTGCGTGCACTTGCACTGCGCAGGGGCAAACAGGCGTTACTATCCGCTGTTCCAGTTTAAATGTGCAATGCGCATGCATGGGGCAGAGGTGTAAGCCGCGCACGCACAATGCGCATCAGGATCAGCACAATGCGTAACGGGATCGCCACGTGCGCATCAAAATTGGCACATGCGCATTGGGCGCTGCGAGGGGGAAATAGCCGCGTTACTGCTCAAGTGTGAAGATGGGAGGTAGGGTGGGAGAGAGACATGAGGGGGGCGAGAGGGGGAGAGACACATGGGGGGAGAGAGACAGGAGAGGGGGGGGAGAGAGACATGGAGGGGAGAAACAGGGGAGGGGGGGAGAGAGACATGGGGGAGAGAGACAGGGGAGAGGGTGGGCGAGAGACATGGGGGAGGGTGGGAGAGAGACATGGGGGAGAGAGACAGGGGAGAGGGTGGGAGAGAGACATGGGGGAGGGTGGGAGAGAGACATGGGGAGAGAGACAGGGGAGAGCGTGGGAGAGAGACAGGGGAGAGGGTGGGAGAGAGACATGGGGGAGAGAGACAGGGGAGAGGGTGGGAGAGAGACATGGGGGAGAGAGACAGGGGAGAGGGTGGGAGAGACAAGCCTTTACAAGTATTCTATATTCCTTGCAATTATTTTGGGAAAAAATCAGGAATAGAATAGCTTTTTTTTTTAGCTCACTCCGCTCATAATTATACTGATGTGTGAAAATCAGGGGGGAAGCCGGGGTAATAATGCTAGTGGGGTTACTTGCAGGCGTTGCACGTCGCACCCTCACAATCATTCTGAGAGGGGAGAATACAATAACTAGAGAAAGTTAATGGGCACGTTTTGCCTGTGTACCTTTACAAAATAGAAAATTGAATGAGGCCCATAATATACACCTGATGTTGGTCAGCATTGGTGTAGTATTCATGAAGTCCATGTCCCAATAATGACCATGCCCATTGATTATAAGCTTTCTATGTCAGTTAGATTCTCCCTGACCTTACCCTTATAGATAATACATATTTTCCCTACACACCCTCAAAGATCATCATCCCATATAGATCATGCACCTTCTGCCTCCATCCCCTACTAGATAATCATCACCCTTACATGAATCACCTTGTCATAGTTCATAATCTCTAACAGATCGGGGGTGGAGCTAATGCAGGTGAAGCAGGTGCAAAGCACTGATGCCCTATACGGGATAGGGACCCACTGCTACTACCAGCACCCTGGGGTAAATAGGGAATTCTAATTTATGAAGAAATGTATGAAGCCCCATCTAATCTGCTCTTTCTATTTACTTAAAATTTTGGATTAATTAATCTGAGGTTCCAATTATGATGGTAGAGAAAAAAAAATCAGTATATTTGCTATTGGAAATTATTTTAAAATAGTGTTTAGTAATATGAAATAGCATTCAATTTACCCCATTTTGGCTGTCACTCAGCTCAAGCATTTAATGTGTATCATTAATGATTAATGACTACTTTAATTAATGGCTTTCTTTTGCATATGGCTTCTGAGGTATGTGAACAGACAGAAGTTGATGCCCCATAAGCTATATGCAAAAGGAAGGCATCAATGAGGTAAATTAGATGTTGAAAACAAAACTACTCTGGTGGGAGGATCTCTTGAGCTGAGTGACAGCCAAAATGTAGTAAAATAAAAGCTGCTTTTCTATTACTAAATTTCGTTCTCATATTTTGTATTTGTACCTACTATCCTAATGTAATTGGGACCCTGCTGTTGCCCTTTAACTACTCTCCTAATTTCTGAATGATGCTACCACCTGCTTTCTCTTCTCCCAGATGCAACTCAAATCATCAGCCCCCCTATTGATCAAAGACTGAAGAGAGGAGACAAGGCCATCTTCCAGTGTGAAACTCTATTTGACCATACCGCGAAGCTCAAGTCAGTGCAGTGGTCCATAAATGGTGTGGAGGTTGATGGGTTTGACGATGATGACAAGTAAGAGATGATCTTGTGGACTCTTACTCCTTGTGACACCACCGTGGGTACTAAATACTTATTTTTTTGTTCCAACAGGATTTCCATTGAAGACAGCACTCTGAGTGTTTCCAACGTTCAAGAGGAGGATCAGGGAACGTACACGTGTGTGGCTAGTAGTGACGTGGACTCAGTTGAGCGTGAGGCTGAGCTAGTGGTTATTGGTGAGTATTCAGGACCAAGGAGAGCAACGTTCGGCTCCTTCATTGGAGTAACATATGAAACATCATAGTGATTGGAGAAAGGAAACATACACATATACATACATATCATTAGAGTTGTTTCTTAATGGAACTTTCTTTGTTTTAAATAGATGTTTGATCCTGTTCACCATCATGCAGGGTGCCATGTTTCATAGCTTTGGCACACCCAGACCCGAAGGGCTTCACTCTGCCTCAAAACATTCAAAATCTCTCAAAAAACACATCTCTTTAAAGAAGCGTATCACCTTCCACCCTAACACACTCTCGCCTCGCTCTCCCTCCTTTTCCTCACACAATACCTTTACGTTGTAAGTCTGCGAGTTTCAATCCCACAAGGTGCTTTGGGGAAAGCATGGACACTGGATTCAAAGCTCAAAGACAGGGCCATCCTTGCTTTGCTATGTTTAATTTGTATTTATCTTTGTCTTGAACTTATCTTATGTACAGCGCTACGGAATATGTTGGTGCATTATAAATAAATGATAATAATAATAATATCAGTGTCTCATGCTGCTGCACCAGCATTACTTTGGCAGTGTAAAGCCTCTTCCATATGGGTGTGGCTTTAAGTCACAGTATGAAACATGGCACCCTACATGAGAGAGAACAGGAAGGAAGGGAAGGCTCCAGAACGTGAGAAGTTGCTACTCCTTGGCTAATAAGTAGTATATTAAGTGTATTTTTATATGAGCATTTCATTGAGAGTATAATTAAAATTGCGACAAGCTGTTTAATACAGAACTTTTTATCTAAAAACTAGAGCTTGAAAGTTGGGCATTTTAATATTTTCAGCTAAAGATCCTCCCACTTACCTAATGAGCGTATATTAATTATCTCTCATAGTGAGGATGATAAACCACATGAGCATGTCCAGTTGTTAGATGTATACATCAGAATAATGATAAGACCTTCTGTTCTGCTATTGTAAGATCTGTCATCTTCATAGTAGACTTGACAATGATAGTGTGGTACCATAAAACGTCATAGCTAGAAATCACTGTGTCCTGTGCAATCAGTTTTCTTCTCGTCCTCATCTTCAGATGCCCCTGACGCACCTTTTGGTGTCGAGCTCACCCACCAGCAGGGCCTGGGTGTTTCTCTAGTCTGGGTTCCAGGCCAAGACAACAACAGCCCCATTGAAGGTAAGACTATGTGAGCCAGCTTCAATGTGACCTGAAATTAGTAGTTAATCTGCTCGTCACGAAAAGTAAATGTCTTCTTACAAATGTAAACTATATACTCCCCTTAATGCAGACTGGATGTATAATTGGGGTGTTGAGGGAAGTGTTATCTTTTTTTCTTGGACATTTCCTGAATTTCGAACCCCTCGTCCTACAGAGTTCATCATAGAATTTGAGGAGAACAACTTTGAGCCAGGAAGGTGGCACGAGGTGACCCGTGTGGATGGAGACCAGATCAGTGCAAATCTAACACTGTCACCCTATGTCAATTATCAGTTCCGTGTAATAGCTGTGAATGAGATAGGACCAGGAGCCAGCAGCGAACCATCCCAACGCTACGAGACCCCACAAGCTGGTAATACCCACCTCTAGGAATAAGGACAAGCAGCCTGGCCATCCTCTAGTTATAGGTCACACTCACTGCCCCACCGCTAGTTATAGGGGCGCACAACCTGCCCTTCCTCTAGTTATAGGAGCACACAGCCTGCCCTTCCTCTAGTTATAGAGGCACACAGCCTGTCCATCCTCTGGTTATAGAGGCACACGGCCTGTCCTTCCTCTAGTTATAGGGGCACACGGCCTGTCCATCCTCTAGTTATAGGGGCACACAGCCTGGCCATCCTCTAGTTATAGGGGCACACAGACTGTCCTTCATGCAGTTATAGGTGCACACTTCCTGTCCTCCCTCTAGTTATAGGGGCACACAGTCTGTCCATCCTCTAGTTATAGGGGCACACGGCCTGCCCTTCCTCTAGTTATAGAGGCACACAGCCTGCCCTTCCTCTAGTTATAGGAGCACACGGCCTGCCCATCCTCTAGTTATAGGGGCACACAGCCTGCCCTTCCTCTAGTTATAGAGGCACACAGTCTGTCCATCCTCTAGTTATAGGGGCACACGGCCTGTCCTTCCTCTAGTTATAGGAGCACACAGCCTGCCCTTCCTCTAGTTATAGGAGCACACAGCCTGCCCTTCATCTTGTTATAGGGGCACACGGCCTGTCCTTCCTCTAGTTATAGGGGCACACGGCCTGTCCTTCCAATAGTTATAGGGGCACACAGCCTGTCCTTCCTCTAGTTATAGGAGCACACAGCCTGTCCATCCTCTAGTTATAGGAGCACACAGCCTGTCCATCCACTAGTTATAGGGGCATGCAGCCTGTCCATCCTCTAGTTATAGGAGCACATGGCCTGTCCTTCCTCTAGTTATAGGAGCACACGGCCTGTCCTTCCTCTAGTTATAGGGACACACAGCCTGTCCATCCTCTAGTTATAGAGGCACACAGCCTGTCCTTCCTCTAGTTATAGGAGAACACGGCCTGTCCTTCCTCTAGTTATAGGAGCACACAGCCTGTCCTTCCTCTAGTTATAGGGTCACACAGCCTGTCCATCCTCTAGTTATAGGGGCACACAGCCTGTCCATCCTCTAGTTATAGAGGCACACAGCCTGTCCTTCCTCTAGTTATAGGAGCACACGGCCTGTCCTTCCTCTAGTTATAGGAGCACACAGCCTGTCCTTCCTCTAGTTATAGGGGCACACAGCCTGTCCATCCTCTAGTTATAGGGGCACACGGCCTGTCCTTGCTCTAGTTATAGAGGCACACAGCCTGCCCTTCCTCTAGTTATAGGAGCACACGGCCTGCCCATCCTCTAGTTATAGAGGCACACAGTCTGGCCATCCTCTAGTTATAGGAGCACACAGCCTGTCCATCCACTAGTTATAGGGGCACACGGCCTGTCCTTCCTCTAGTTATAGGGGCACACAGCCTGCCCTTCCTCTAGTTATAGAGGCACACAGCCTGGCCATCCTCTAGTTATAGGGGCACACGGCCTGTCCTTCCTCTAGTTATAGGAGCACACAGCCTGCCCTTCCTCTAGTTATAGGAGCACACGGCCTGCCCATCCTCTAGTTATAGGGGCACACAGCCTGCCCTTCCTCTAGTTATAGAGGCACACAGCCTGGCCATCCTCTAGTTATAGGGGCACACGGCCTGTCCTTCCTCTAGTTATAGGAGCACACAGCCTGCCCTTCCTCTAGTTATAGGAGCACACGGCCTGCCCATCCTCTAGTTATAGGGGCACACAGCCTGCCCTTCCTCTAGTTATAGAGGCACACAGCCTGGCCATCCTCTAGTTATAGGGGCACACGGCCTGTCCTTCCTCTAGTTATAGAGGCACACGGCCTGTCCTTCCTCTAGTTATAGGACACACTCACTGCCCCACCGCTAGTTATAGGGGCGCACAGCCTGGCCATCCTCTAGTTATAGGACACACTCACTGCCCCACCGCTAGTTATAGGGGCGCACAGCCTGGCCATCCTCTAGTTATAGGAGGATACAGCCTGCCCCTCCTCTAGTTATAGGAGCACACAGCCTGCCCTTCCTCTAGTTATAGAGGCACACAGCCTGGCCATCCTCTAGTTATAGAGGCACACAGCCTGACCATCCTCTAGTTATAGGGGCACACGGCCTGTCCTTCCTCTAGTTATAGAGGCACAAGGCCTGTCCTTCCTCTAGTTATAGGGGCACACGGCCTGTCCTTCCTCTAGTTATAGGAGTACACGGCCTGTCCATCCTCTAGTTATAGGGGCACACAGCCTGGCCATCCTCTAGTTATAGGGGCACACAGCCTGTCCATCCTCTAGTTATAGGGGCACACAGCCTGTCCTTCCACTAGTTATAGGGGCACACGGCCTGTCCATCCTCTAGTTATAGGAGCACATGGCCTGTCCTTCCTCTAGTTATAGGAGCACACAGCCTGTCCATCCTCTAGTTATAGGGGCACACAGCCTGCCCTTCCTCTAGTTATAGGGGCACACGGCCTGCCCTTCTTCTAGTTATAGGGGCCTACAGCCTGCCCTTCCTCTAGTTATAGGAGCACACAGCCTGCCCTTCCTCTAGTTATATGGGCACACAGCCTGTCCTTCCTCTAGTTATATGGGCACACAGCCTGCCCTTCATCTTGTTATAGGGGCACACGGCCTGTCCTTCCTCTAGTTATAGGAGCATACAGCCTGTCCATCTTCTAGTTATAGGAGCACACAGCCTGCCCTTCCTCTAGTTATAGGGGCACACGGCCTGTCCTTCCTCTAGTTATATGGGCACACAGCCTGTCCATCCTCTAGTTATAGGGGCACACAGCCTGTCCATCCACTAGTTATAGGGACACACAGCCTGGCCATCCTCTAGTTATAGGGGCACATGGCCTGTCCTTCCACTAGTTATAGGGGCACACAGCCTGTCCATCCACTAGTTATAGGGGCACACGGCCTGTCCTTCCAATAGTTATAGGGGCACACAGCCTGTCCTTCCTCTAGTTATAGGAGCACACGGCCTGTCCTTCCTCTAGTTATAGGAGCACACAGCCTGTCCTTCCTCTAGTTATAGGGGCACACAGCCTGTCCATCCTCTAGTTATAGGGGCACACGGCCTGTCCTTGCTCTAGTTATAGAGGCACACAGCCTGCCCTTCCTCTAGTTATAGGAGCACACGGCCTGCCCATCCTCTAGTTATAGAGGCACACAGTCTGGCCATCCTCTAGTTATAGGAGCACACAGCCTGTCCATCCACTAGTTATAGGGGCACACGGCCTGTCCTTCCTCTAGTTATAGGGGCACACAGCCTGCCCTTCCTCTAGTTATAGGGGCACACAGCCTGGCCATCCTCTAGTTATAGGGGCACACGGCCTGTCCTTCCTCTAGTTATAGGAGCACACAGCCTGCCCTTCCTCTAGTTATAGGAGCACACGGCCTGCCCATCCTCTAGTTATAGGGGCACACAGCCTGCCCTTCCTCTAGTTATAGAGGCACACAGCCTGGCCATCCTCTAGTTATAGGGGCACACAGCCTGTCCTTCCTCTAGTTATAGGAGCACACAGCCTGCCCTTCCTCTAGTTATAGGAGCACACGGCCTGCCCATCCTCTAGTTATAGGGGCACACAGCCTGCCCTTCCTCTAGTTATAGAGGCACACAGCCTGGCCATCCTCTAGTTATAGGAGGATACAGCCTGCCCCTCCTCTAGTTATAGGAGCACACAGCCTGCCCTTCCTCTAGTTATAGAGGCACACAGCCTGGCCATCCTCTAGTTATAGAGGCACACAGCCTGGCCATCCTCTAGTTATAGGGGCACACGGCCTGTCCTTCCTCTAGTTATAGAGGCACAAGGCCTGTCCTTCCTCTAGTTATAGGGGCACACGGCCTGTCCTTCCTCTAGTTATAGGAGTACACGGCCTGTCCATCCTCTAGTTATAGGGGCACACAGCCTGGCCATCCTCTAGTTATAGGGGCACACAGCCTGTCCATCCTCTAGTTATAGGGGCACACAGCCTGTCCTTCCACTAGTTATAGGGGCACACGGCCTGTCCATCCTCTAGTTATAGGAGCACACGGCCTGTCCATCCTCTAGTTATAGGAGCACACAGCCTGTCCATCCTCTAGTTATAGGGGCACACAGCCTGCCCTTCCTCTAGTTATAGGGGCACACGGCCTGCCCTTCTTCTAGTTATAGGGGCCTACAGCCTGCCCTTCCTCTAGTTATAGGAGCACACAGCCTGCCCTTCCTCTAGTTATATGGGCACACAGCCTGTCCTTCCTCTAGTTATATGGGCACACAGCCTGTCCATCCTCTAGTTATAGGAGCATACAGCCTGTCCATCTTCTAGTTATAGGAGCACACAGCCTGCCCTTCCTCTAGTTATAGGGGCACACGGCCTGTCCTTCCTCTAGTTATATGGGCACACAGCCTGTCCATCCTCTAGTTATAGGGGCACACAGCCTGTCCATCCACTAGTTATAGGGACACACAGCCTGGCCATCCTCTAGTTATAGGGGCACATGGCCTGTCCTTCCACTAGTTATAGGGGCACACAGCCTGTCCATCCACTAGTTATAGGGGCACACGGCCTGTCCTTCCAATAGTTATAGGGGCACACAGCCTGTCCTTCCTCTAGTTATAGGAGCACACAGCCTGTCCATCCTCTAGTTATAGGAGCACACAGCCTGCCCTTCCTCTAGTTATAGGGGCACACGGCCTGTCCTTCCAATAGTTATAGGGGCACACAGCCTGTCCTTCCTCTAGTTATAGGAGCACACAGCCTGTCCATCCTCTAGTTATAGGAGCACACAGCCTGCCCTTCCTCTAGTTATAGGAGCACACAGCCTGTCCATCCACTAGTTATAGGGGCACACAGCCTGTCCATCCACTAGTTATAGGGGCACACGGCCTGTCCTTCCTCTAGTTATAGGGGCACACGGCCTGTCCTTCCTCTAGTTATAGGAGCACACAGCCTGCCCTTCCTCTAGTTATAGGAGCACACAGCCTGCCCTTCCTCTAGTTATAGGAGCACACAGCCTGCCCTTCATCTTGTTATAGGGGCACACGGCCTGTCCTTCCTCTAGTTATAGGGGCACACGGCCTGTCCTTCCAATAGTTATAGGGGCACACAGCCTGTCCTTCCTCTAGTTATAGGAGCACACAGCCTGTCCATCCTCTAGTTATAGGAGCACACAGCCTGTCCATCCACTAGTTATAGGGGCATGCAGCCTGTCCATCCTCTAGTTATAGGAGCACATGGCCTGTCCTTCCTCTAGTTATAGGAGCACACGGCCTGTCCTTCCTCTAGTTATAGGGACACACAGCCTGTCCATCCTCTAGTTATAGGAGCACACAGCCTGCCCATCCTCTAGTTATAGAGGCACACAGCCTGTCCTTCCTCTAGTTATAGGAGCACACGGCCTGTCCTTCCTCTAGTTATAGGGGCACACAGCCTGTCCTTCCTCTAGTTATAGGGTCACACAGCCTGTCCATCCTCTAGTTATAGGGGCACACAGCCTGTCCATCCTCTAGTTATAGAGGCACACAGCCTGTCCTTCCTCTAGTTATAGGAGCACACGGCCTGTCCTTCCTCTAGTTATAGGAGCACACAGCCTGTCCATCCTTTAGTTATAGGGTCACACAGCCTGTCCATCCTCTAGTTATAGGAGCACACAGCCTGTCCATCCTCTAGTTATAGGAGCACATGGCCTGTCCTTCCTCTAGTTATAGGGACACACAGCCTGTCCATCCTCTAGTTATAGGGGCACACAGCCTGTCCATCCTCTAGTTATAGAGGCACACAGCCTGTCCTTCCTCTAGTTATAGGGGCACACAGCCTGTCCATCCTCTAGTTATAGGGGCACACAGCCTGTCCATCCTCTAGTTATAGGAGCACACAGCCTGTCCTTCCTCTAGTTATAGGGGCACACGGCCTGTCCTTCCTCTAGTTATAGGAGCACACAGCCTGTCCTTCCTCTAGTTATAGGAGCACACAGTCTGTCCATCCTCTAGTTATAGAGGCACACAGCCTGTCCATCCTCTAGTTATAGGGGCACACGGACTGTCCTTCCTCTAGTTATAGAGGCACACAGCCTGTCCTTCCTCTAGTTATAGGGGCACACGGCCTGTCCTTCCTCTAGTTATAGGGGCACACGGCCTGTCCTTCCTCTAGTTATAGGAGCACACAGCCTGCCCTTCCTCTAGTTATAGGAGCACACAGCCTGCCCTTCCTCTAGTTATTGGAGCACACAGCCTGCCCTTCATCTTGTTATAGGGGCACACGGCCTGTCCTTCCTCTAGTTATAGGAGCACACAGCCTGCCCTTCCTCTAGTTATAGGAGCACACAGCCTGCCCTTCCTCTAGTTATTGGAGCACACAGCCTGTCCTTCCTCTAGTTATAGGTGCACACTTCCTGTCCTTCCTCTAGTTATAGGAGCACACAGCCTGTCCTTCCTGTAGTTATAGGGGCACACGGCCTGTCCTTCCAATAGTTATAGGGGCACACAGCCTGTCCTTCCTCTAGTTATAGGAGCACACAGCCTGTCCATCCTCTAGTTATAGGAGCACACGGCCTGGCCATCCTCTAGTTATAGGAGCACATGGCCTGTCCTTCCTCTAGTTATAGGAGCACACGGCCTGTCCATCCACTAGTTATAGGGACACACACAGACTGTCCTTCCTCTAGTTATAGGGACACACAGCCTGTCCATCCTCTAGTTATAGGAGCACACAGCCTGTCCATCCTCTAGTTATAGGGGCACACGGCCTGTCCTTCCTCTAGTTATAGAGGCACACAGCCTGTCCTTCCTCTAGTTATAGGAGCACACGGCCTGTCCATCCTCTAGTTATAGGGGCACACAGTCTGTCCATCCTCTAGTTATAGAGGCACACAGCCTGTCCATCCTCTAGTTATAGGGGCACACGGACTGTCCTTCCTCTAGTTATAGAGGCACACAGCCTGTCCTTCCTCTAGTTATAGGGGCACACGGCCTGTCCTTCCTCTAGTTATAGGGGCACACGGCCTGTCCTTCCTCTAGTTATAGGAGCACACAGCCTGCCCTTCCTCTAGTTATAGGAGCACACAGCCTGCCCTTCCTCTAGTTATTGGAGCACACAGCCTGCCCTTCATCTTGTTATAGGGGCACACGGCCTGTCCTTCCTCTAGTTATAGGAGCACACAGCCTGCCCTTCCTCTAGTTATAGGAGCACACAGCCTGCCCTTCCTCTAGTTATTGGAGCACACAGCCTGTCCTTCCTCTAGTTATAGGTGCACACTTCCTGTCCTTCCTCTAGTTATAGGAGCACACAGCCTGTCCTTCCTGTAGTTATAGGGGCACACGGCCTGTCCTTCCAATAGTTATAGGGGCACACAGCCTGTCCTTCCTCTAGTTATAGGAGCACACAGCCTGTCCATCCTCTAGTTATAGGAGCACACGGCCTGGCCATCCTCTAGTTATAGGAGCACATGGCCTGTCCTTCCTCTAGTTATAGGAGCACACGGCCTGTCCATCCACTAGTTATAGGGACACACACAGACTGTCCTTCCTCTAGTTATAGGGACACACAGCCTGTCCATCCTCTAGTTATAGGAGCACACAGCCTGTCCATCCTCTAGTTATAGGGGCACACGGCCTGTCCTTCCTCTAGTTATAGAGGCACACAGCCTGTCCTTCCTCTAGTTATAGGAGCACACGGCCTGTCCATCCTCTAGTTATAGGGGCACACGGCCTGTCCTTCCTCTAGTTATAGAGGCACACAGCCTGTCCTTCCTCTAGTTATAGGAGCACACGGCCTGTCCTTCCTCTAGTTATAGGAGCACACAGCCTGTCCTTCCTCTAGTTATAGGGTCACACAGCCTGTCCATCCTCTAGTTATAGGGTCACACAGCCTGTCCATCCTCTAGTTATAGGAGCACACAGCCTGTCCATCCTTTAGTTATAGGGTCACACAGCCTGTCCATCCTCTAGTTATAGGAGCACACGGCCTGTCCTTCCTCTAGTTATAGGAGCACACAGCCTGTCCTTCCTCTAGTTATAGGGTCACACAGCCTTTCCATCCTTTAGTTATAGGGTCACACAGCCTGGCCATCCTCTAGTTATAGGGGCACACGGCCTGTCCATCCTCTAGTTATAGGGGCACACGGCCTGTCCATCCTCTAGTTATAGGGGCACACGGCCTGTCCATCCTCTAGTTATAGGAGCACATGGCCTGTCCTTCCTCTAGTTATAGGAGCACACAGCCTGTCCTTCCTCTAGTTATAGAGGCACACAGCCTGGCCATCCTCTAGTTATAGGGGCACACGGCCTGTCCATCCTCTAGTTATAGGGGCACACGGCCTGTCCATCCTCTAGTTATAGGAGCACATGGCCTGTCCTTCCTCTAGTTATAGGAGGACACAGCCTGTCCTTCCTCTAGTCGGCGAGTTTCTATCCTAAGTATTCAAGTACCATGGACATTGGATTCCTAGCTCAAAGACCTTCATCTAGTTATACAGGCACACAGTTTATGTCTCCTGTGGTTATGAAGACCCTCACCCTATCTCTACCCCAGTTATAGGGGCACACAGCCTACCCTTCATCTAGTTATACAGGCACACAGTTTATGTCTCCTGTAGTTATGGAGACCCTCAACCTATCTCTACCCCAGTTATAGGGGCACACAGCCTGCCCTTCCTCTAGTTATACAGGTACACAGCTTATGTTTCCTGTAGTTATGGAGACCCTCACCCTATCTCTCCTCTAGTTATAGGAGCACACAGCCTGCCCTTCCTCTAGTTATACAGGCACACAGTTTATGTCTCTTGTAGTTATGGAGACCCTCACCCTATCTCTACCCCAGTTATAGGGGCACACAGCCTGCCCTTCATCTAGTTATACAGGCACACAGTGGTTACGGAGACCCTCACCCTATCTCTACCCCAGTTATAGGAGCACACAGCCTGCCCTTCCTCTAGTTATACAGGCACACAGTTTATGCCTCCTGTAGTTATGGAGACCCTCACCCTATCTCTCCTCTAGTTATAGAAGCATACAGTCTGGTATAGAGACACACATCCTGAACCTCTTGTAGTTATAGAAATCCTCGACCAATCTCTCCTCTAGTTATGTGGCCACACCTCCAGCCCTTCCCCTTTTTAAAGGGGTACACATTGTTTTGGTGCCTGGATCTTTTTTATTTATTGGGCATATTTGTATTACAGCTCCAAAAAAGAATCCCAGCGGTGTGAAAGGGGAGGGCACCCAGCCCAATAACATGCAAATAACATGGAAGGTAAGCAGACCCTGAAGAAACCTTATACACGGTGGAAGATGTGATATTAATAATGTTTAATTACTAATATAAACTATTGTTATTCTTTATGGAATTTCTTTTCACACACACTTATAGTTTTCTACCACATTGAAACTTTCCATTTAAAGGGCCACTGTAGTGATTAAAAAATTGAGTTTCATTGTTTTAGTAACACAACAGCAATTTGAAGAAGATTAGTTCATTGTTTCCTTTAAAACTTACCTTTGATCTTTAGCGTTTAGGGCCGATCAGAGCTGTTTCTATCCATCCCTATTAAGTATCCAAGGAGGGGATGTATTATTATTATGATCATTCTATTTTCCTCTTTTTAATAGCCTCTGAAAGGCATTGATTGGAATGGACCTGGCTTGCAGTACATTGTGAAGTGGAGGAGGCAGACACCGGACAAGGGCTTGGACTGGGTCACAAAGAGGGTCAGCAGCCCACCCGTCATGGTAGAAGACACAGAGACCTTTGTCCCCTATGAGATCAAAGTCCAGTGTATTAATGACCTTGGGGAGGCACCTGAGCCAAAATCTATTATTGGCTATTCCGGAGAGGACTGTGAGTAGAACTTCTCAATCTCATACTCTACAAACACTTTCCTTATTATCATGTGTGGTTCTTGAGAACATTGTGGATGTGGAGTTTCTAAAATTGCCTGGTATTTTAGGACTGGGACCAAACGGATATACTACAGGATATTTCTCCATATAATGGGCACATGTGAACTAAAAGAGGCTGCCCTCTGAGTGGGATACTGTGCCCATAGAACTATCCTACTTGGCACATTATCATGTATCATTTATCTTCAGATATTATCTAGTATAATCTACATATTTAAACACATTACTCAAAAATTTGTGATTTATAAATGCATGCACATAATTAAATATAATTACAATCGGTTATTATTAGGTATTTTGAGCGTTCAATCATTTTGCTTCAAACCTGGGTTTTATAAGCATAAAAAAAAGCATGAAAAAAATATATACAGGACCTCCCTTTCTTTAAGTCTCCTTATTAAGATGCATTAATTTACCCTGCCAGTGAGGGATGATAAGGAATATAGGCATGTCTAGTTAATGTAAACATATAATAAAACAAACTTTAACAATTTACCGTAATATTTCTGTGACTATTACCATTTATTCATCTGGGCATGTTCTTCTTTATCACCCCGGACAGTGAAAGATAATTAATGTACGTTGATAATTTATGCTTAAAATACCTATATTTCAAGCTCAATCATGTATTACTTTTTTCCCTGCTTAAATATGCTTAAACGTTTTCAGACATATATATATTTTTTCCATTGTGCTCTAATAATAATATATTGCAATTATATGCACTTCCCATTTCTGCGTATAGTTTTTAAATATCCTAATAACAATTTTTATCTTTTTTTTATTAACATTTTTATTAATTATTATTTATTTTATTATTTTAACTAATATCCAAATCTGATGAGAAATGAGAAAACATAAATAAGGATTAGCCAATGGTTACTGTGTGGACATGAAAAGCAAATTTAGTTTAATGCATTGTAATGCCAACTTAATGTATTCCACAAAGGCATTTTTAATGAATGGTTCTATGTAACAAATTACAATTTGAGCAGGGGATGATGGATACAATGTTGCAAAAAATATATTAAATATAAAAAAAAAAAGACTTTCAAAATGTAAAAATAATAATACAATTCTGTTAAATAATTTTTAACAATAAAGCGTTAATGAAGCTGGCAAGGACTTCAACTATTGTATAATACATTGTTAAAAAATGGAATGCTGTAAACGTGGGCCTTTAGTGTTATTTAAAGTGATACAGAAAAAGTTCCAGTTAATGCAGAAATGAAGAGTATACCTGTTAATAAATGTAATTACAACTGGTTGTTATTTACATTTTTGAGTGGAAGTGTTGAGTAATTGAGTTTGAAAGTTGGGTATTTTTAGCAGAAATTATATAAAAGGGCCTGCATCCCTCTAATTGTCTTTATCTAAAGTGATAAGGGTTCGCTGGTGGTCCAGTGGTTAGGATTTGGTGCCTTCAACGCTGTGACCTGGGTTCGATTCCAATCAGGGAACCAAGAGGTCACACCAAACTGAAGCCATGCAGGATTGGGCCTGGTCAGTACTTGGATGGGAGACCACCTATGAATACCAGAAGCTGTATTCTGTGGCCCACTGGAGAAGGAACTGACAACCCACTCCAGTATCTCAGACATGAATACCAAGTGGATCAGCATGGTGTGTTGCTGTCCATGAGGTCACGGAGAGTCAGACACGACTGAGCGATGCAAACACACAAGGTGATAAGGAAGATGAGTATTCCCAGTTGAAATATACTATAATAGTATAACTTTAGAAGTTAAAAGTCTCCTTGATTACTATTATTATTACTTATCCAACTGGGCATGCCTATCTTCTTCATCATACACAACTATGAGATAATTAATAGTCTTAATACTCAACTTTCAAGCGCAACTGTAATTTGACATGTACTTGTACATTCTGCTATAACTGGAGCTTTAATTTAAAGCAAAACCTCTTTGTATATTTTTTCACATTGTACTGTAAATTAGTCTGGCAGCAAAATGTTCAATACTTGCACCCCTCTAACTTCATCACACTTTTGTTGTTATTTGCAGATCCCACTGTAACCCCTGAAAATGTTGGGGTGGAGCTTATAAACAGAAGCTTGGTTAAACTGCAGTGGAATCCCGTGCCGAAGGAAGGGTTAAACGGACACCTGTTAGGTTACAATGTGAGTATATATTATATATATTGGATCAACACTTAAAGGGACATGGGATTTCTCAACGTTGCTCTTTAACGTCCAGCAGAGGTTTGAAATACAAGTGAATTTTTTTTTAGTTTTTCCTCAAACAGTTCTAATTAACGGCTGTGTGGAGCTTCCTCTGCCCTGCAGATTCTGCAAGGACCAAACATTGCAAGCAACCTGCAAAGGGCTATAACCAAAAAATATGCACTTATTTCTTTACATCCCTTTGACATTCTCAAAAGGAAAACAGTATATACACTTAGGGAGAGCCTGTGGTCCCTAAGGGTTTGTCCTATTAAGCTCAATACTGTTAATAAACGTTTTTAGGGGCTATCACTTAAGCTTTTACAAACAGATATGACAGTAAATTCAAATTAAGACTGCTCTGCACCATCATGTAATGCAATCAACATCAATTAAAAAATGTGTAACAAGCTGTTTTATATAAAATCTTTTTACTATAAAATGTTATATGCAAATGAGCTGCACATTAGCATACAGAGCTGCACATTAGCATACAGAGCTGCACATTAGCATACTGAGCCGCACAATAGCACTTTGAGCCGCACAATAGCATACAGAGCTGAAAAATCTATTTTAAATAATTCAGAAATGGTTTACTGTAGAGCAAAACTGCTAGTACAATGTATAGCCAGTTTTGAATGCCCTTTAAGCTTGCTCTCCATGTTTAGTAAATAGCTTTAGATTCAAGCCAATGCAGGTAGCTTTTGTTGCAGCATTCAGTTTTTCTCTCTTTTACTCCAGCTTTACTACAAGAGCAAGCACCACAACCTCCTCAAGCACAGTGTACGCCACAATGATGCAACCATCACCAATCTGACGCCATTCACCAACTACACCGTATTTATCCGGGTCTTTAATGGTCGAGGGGAGGGACCGGACAGTGAAATATACAAGTTCGCTACACCCGAGGGAGGTAAGATCCAGCGGGTACACAGGGTGGTCATATGGAAATGGGGAAATGGGCACCAGTTCAAGCAAAATGGCACTTTATTAACTGCTTTAAACCATTTGAATGTCAAAAATCAACATTCAAATGTCTTTGCTTCATCATTCTCAGAGCTGGAGCTAAAGGAGTGTGTTTTTATTTAATTACAAAGGAAAAAGAAAGAGCAGAATGAATTCAAGTGTGCTCTTTTGGCATATTTTGAGTATTCCATATATTTTATTAATATAAAAAAAAATGTATTTTATTGATAATAACTTAAAACAGAACAAATTAGTAAAAATATAGATTTAATTTCTAGATTTTACCAAATAATGCCAAAGTGCAAGTTTAAAAATTGATTACATTTGTTGCTTTAAACAGCATCTTCAATGGGTGGTATCAACACAAGGTCCAAAAAAGTATCATATAGGCTTCCTGGGTCCAGCAGAGGCATATATGTTCAATTAAACACTAGCTTTGTGACTTTATATTTTGTTATCGTACAGTGGTGCTTTAAACTGGGAAGTAATGATTTGTGTTTCTATGGCTATCTCACACTGTATAGTGCATGGCTATCTCACACTGTATAGTGCATGGCTATCTCACACTGTATAGTGCACGGCTATCTCACATTGTATAGTACAGGGCTGTCTCACACTGTATAGTGCACAGCTATCTCACACTGTATAGTGCATGGCTATCTCACACTGTATAGTGCACGGCTATCTCACATTGTATAGTACAGGGCTGTCTCACACTGTATAGTGCACGGCTATCTCACATTGTATAGTACAGGGCTGTCTCACACTGTATAGTGCACGGCTATCTCACATTGTATAGTACAGGGCTGTCTCACACTGTATAGTGCACAGCTATCTCACACTGTATAGTGCATGGCTGTCTCACACTGTATAGTGCACGGCTATCTCACATTGTATAGTACAGGGCTGTCTCACACTGTATAGTGCACGGCTATATCACATTGTATAGTGCACAGCTATCTCACACTGTATAGTGCATGGCTATCTCACACTGTGTAGTGCACGGCTATATCACATTGTATAGTGCACAGCTATCTCACACTGTATAGTGCATTGCTATCTCACACTGTATAGTGCACGGCTATCTCACATTGTATAGTACAGGGCTGTCTCACACTGTATAGTGCACGGCTATATCACATTGTATAGTGCACAGCTATCTCACACTGTATAGTGCATGGCTATCTCACACTGTATAGTTCACGGCTATCTCACACTGTATAGTTCACGGCTATCTCACAATGTATAGTGCACGGCTATCTCACACTGAATAGTGCATGGATATCTCACACTGAATAGTGCATGGCTATCTCACAATGTATAGTGCATATCTATCTCACACCATATAGTGCATGGCTATCTCACACCATATAGTGCATGGCTATCTCACATTGTATAGTACAGGGCTGTCTCACACTGTATAGTGCATATCTATCTCACATTGTATAGTACAGGGCTGTCTCACACTGTATAGTGCATGGCTATCTCACATTGTATAGTGCACGTCTGTCTCACACTGTATAGTGCATATCTATCTCACATTGTATAGTTCACGGCTATCTCACACCATATAGTGCATGGCTATCTCACACTGTATAGTGCATGGCTATCTCACATTGTATAGTGCACAGCTATCTCACACTGTATAGTGCACATCTGTCTCACACTCTATAGTGCATATCTATCTCACATTGTATAGTACAGGGCTGTCTCACACTGTATAGTGCACAGCTGTCTCACACTTTATAGTGCACAGCTATCTCACACTGTATAGTGCATGGCACACTGTATAGTGCACAGCTATCTCACACTGTATAGTACAGGGCTGTCTCACACTGTATAGTGCACGGCTATATCACATTGTATAGTGCACAGCTATCTCACACTGTATAGTGCACGGCTATCTCACACTGTATAGTTCACGGCTATCTCACACTGTATAGTTCACGGCTATCTCACAATGTATAGTGCACGGCTATCTCACACTGAATAGTGCATGGATATCTCACACTGAATAGTGCATGGCTATCTCACAATGTATAGTGCACAGCTATCTCACACTGTATAGTTCACGGCTATCTCACACCATATAGTGCATGGCTATCTCACACCATATAGTGCATGGCTATCTCACATTGTATAGTACAGGGCTGTCTCACACTGTATAGTGCATATCTATCTCACATTGTATAGTACAGGGCTGTCTCACACTGTATAGTGCATGGCTATCTCACATTGTATAGTGCACGTCTGTCTCACACTGTATAGTGCATATCTATCTCACATTGTATAGTTCACGGCTATCTCACACCATATAGTGCATGGCTATCTCACACTGTATAGTGCATGGCTATCTCACATTGTATAGTGCACAGCTATCTCACACTGTATAGTGCACATCTGTCTCACACTCTATAGTGCATATCTATCTCACATTGTATAGTACAGGGCTGTCTCACACTGTATAGTGCACAGCTGTCTCACACTTTATAGTGCACAGCTATCTCATACTGTATAGTGCATGGCACACTGTATAGTGCACAGCTATCTCACACTGTATAGTACAGGGCTATCTCACACTGTATAGTGCACAGCTGTCTCATACTGTATAGTGCACAGCTATCTCACACTGTATGGCTATCTTTGCTATTTCTTACAGTTCCCAGCCAGCCGTTGTCCCTGCGAGCCGAGCGCCAGTCTGACACCTCTCTGGTAGTGGTTTGGGAGGCCCCCGAGAGCCCCAACGGGATCCTCACTGGATATGTAATCCGTCACCAGTTGTGTAAGTGATCTCCGGCCTAGCTGAGCTTGGTGTAATTAGTCATAATAAGAATATTATGAGCATGATTTGTATAGCCTTTAAAAACATGTCATATATGGATCCCCTTCTGGATCACTACCTTGTTGTGGTAAAGAGGCTTATACATTTCAATGAAGCTGTGAGCTATACCATGCAGGGTCACCCAAGATGAGCGCGTCATAACAGAGAGGTCAGATACGCCAGTATCTTTGTCATGAAAACCATATGGATAAGCACAACAAGAAACACAGACAAATGTCCATATGGTCACGAGAGTCGGACACGACTAATGGACTGAACAACAAAAATAACATGTACGGATAATCTGTGCTGAAATAGTACAATCATACTACATATAATCCTGTAGACTAATCAGATTTGTCCTCCCTCTCTTTCTTTTCCAAACCCCTTTCCAATTTCCTCCGGCACATCTCTCCCTCTCTCTATTTTTGTGTCACATTCATATCCCATTTCTCTATCTGGTCCATTGAAAATACGAATCTATAGGCCCATCTAGTCTGCCTAGTATATCTAACTAAAAAAAGAAACTTTACCACCCTAGTAATATGAGCTTGATGATTTAATGTAATCTTAAAACAAAATCATAGCCAGTCATTTAGAATAGAAAAATTCAATGTTAAAATTAATTTGAACATCAACTTATACAACTCCAATTGAGGTGCTTGTCTCCACACCTTATGAAGTCATCAAGGCTGATTGGGAGGCTGTCTTAAAGTGCCAGACACAAACAGAAATAGCAACAAATGGTAAATTACTAGAATGTTAGTGCAGGTTATGTTTTGTAAGCAGGGTGTGTTTTTACCTATTTTATCTAGGAGCATGAGTGTAGGAGCCAAAGAAAATCTGTGGGCGGGGGGGAGGGGGGAGGGATGGTGGATACCACATATAGTATAAAAATACCACACAACTGCTTCTTTAAACATTAGAAAATCCCCAGTTTCTACACCCATGTCTAGGAGTGAAGCAGAAGTGGTGAGAAGGATATGGTAATTGAATCTACCTTGACACTAACCCCTTTCTCTGCTCAAGCTTAGAACTGGCAAGCTTGATATTAATAAATTCAAGTCCTGCTCTCCATAAATGTAAATGCCCCCTCTGATACATACAACGTCCAACAAAGTATCATTGATACCTTCAGGGTTCAGCAGTGGCAAATGTTATTTCCTAATTCTGTTGTAGGTATATGGCTTGGTTGCCCTCGGTCTTCTTAAAAATGTTGAATACTGTATTTGTGTATAAAAAATTGTTATATATAGCACAAAAATCTAAATTTCTTGCATTTATCACCATCTGTGTCCTCCAGTGAACAAGACACACCCTGGTAACACAATCATTGAAGAGATCAGTGATCCTTTCCAGATGAACTGGACCCTGGCAAACATCAGCTCCAACGATACCTACCGGTTCTACGTGTCTGCGAAGACCTCTGCTGGAGAGGGGGGCCCCAGCCGAGTGTGTGGGGAGCACGCGGGAGGTCATTGGTGAGGACATGACTGTAGAATGGGGGGGGGGGGGGGGGGGGGCATCCATCTCCTACACCCTAATAAATGTCCTAATTCTCATTACAATTTATTAAACCCATGTCCATATATTAAAGAGGTATGGATTTTACTAATTGTATAATATCCCTGTGTATCTATTTACTTTTATGTACTTTATTGTATTAATAAATGCTTATAAGCTCTGTTTTCCATCTAGAATCAAACAAATTGTGTCTGTATGAGTCTGCCCACAGCAGCATATCCAGACACAGACTCTGTAGAGCTGGATGTGCAGTGTATTGTCCTAGCCTACACCCATGTCTAGGAAGGAAGCAGAAGTGGTGAGAAGGATTTGATAATTGAATCTACCTTGACACCAACCCCTTTCCCTGCTCATGCTTAGAACCAGTCAAGCTTGCATTAATAAATTCAAGTCCTGCTCTCCATAAATGTAAATGCCCCCTCTGATACATACAACGTCCAAGGAACATGTTGGAGAATGTTGCTGAGAGACCTACCCTACAGAGTATGTGTCTTTGTGTGCTGCAGAGGGCAGATCCAAGCAGGTAATATTTGTTTGATTTTAGGCAGTAAAAACAGAGCTTATAGGCGCTTCTTACATAAAAGTAAAAAAAACAAACACATGTATATTATATATCTAGTAAAATACAGAAACCTTCAATATCCATTGAGAGTGACACGGAAAAGGCCCAGAAACAACAGATAATCACATGAGATAATGTCAATAGGTGAGAGGGGAGGGTCTTTTCATGTAATTTATGTTTAAAATAACTAACTTTTAAGCCCACTTATCTAACACTTCCATTCAAGATTTGTAATAACCAATTGTAGGAATGTACGCTTTGTTTCTGCTCTATAATATTTAATGTTCTGCTCTGTAACCCTTTCTATCCTGCACAGAATTGCCCAATCTTATGAATATAACTTCAATAACAAAGGAAAACTTGATCATCCTGCAATGGAACCAGATGGAAGGAGCTAAAAACACAGAGCTCAAGGTCCAAGTCACAAACTCAAGCAGTAAGTAGAAGAGTGCAGTACATCGCCACATTTTATCCAATTTTTGTACACACATTTTGATTATTTATATATTTTTTCAGCACAGCCAATTTTTTTTTTAAACATTTCATCTGTTTCAGAACTTTCCCAGTAAAAAATATAGTAATGCTTAAAGGGACACTTTAGTAGACTTAAAAAGGTGCTCTAGCATGCATTTAAACAATTAATTGTTTTTGTTTTAAAAATCATAGCCCAGGCTCTATAAGCTCCTGAACTCTCCACCATCTGAATGATATATTATCCCTGCATTGGGAGCCACCAAGGGGGGAATACCAAAATCAAATTGAAAACCTTTTGAGACCACTCTGTAAAGCAGACAGTAGTGTAACATGAACTGCTACCAGTGTACACATATGCACTTTCTATACCGCCTGTCTGGGGAGCATTCCCCTCTGGGCAGCTCCCACCCCATAGACAAAACATTTTTTCAGGGGGTGGAGTGATAAGGAGCTCATACTGCCTGGTGATATGGTTTAAAAATACAAATTCATTGTTGAAACGCAAAGTAAAATATTAATAAACTTTTTTTTTCTTATCAAAACCGACTTAACTATTCTTTAGAGAGCCCCTTTATAAAATAACTAAAGCGGCCCTTTAAACGCTGCTCTTTTTAAATATATGTGAGAATGTATCTCTAATTTGAAATCATGGCAAAACTGAGTTAGCATTTGTAGTGCACTAATTAGAACTTGCAGCCTTATTAAATTGTGAATCAGCAAATTTAAAAGGGCTTTATTTAAACACATAGCATATTTTTTTTACAGAAGTTTTTAGTTAGTAAAGACCTTGCTTTTGGATAGAAGATCACTAACTAAAAACTTCTGTAAAAAAATATGCTATGTGTTTAAATAAAGCCCTTTTAAATTTGCAGAATCTCAATTTAATAAGGCAGTAGATATGCAGGCCGACATGACA
Organism: Discoglossus pictus; assembly: GCA_027410445.1. Taxonomy (NCBI): domain Eukaryota; kingdom Metazoa; phylum Chordata; class Amphibia; order Anura; family Alytidae; genus Discoglossus; species Discoglossus pictus. The sequence goes on from CM050168.1 coordinate 21,023,862, forward strand.
TATGCAGGCTGATATGCTGCTGTTCCCCTCTCTGTCCCCCCTCTGTGCCTCTGCCTGCCCCTCTGTGCCCCTGCCCCTCCTCTGTGCTGCTGTCCCCCTCTGTTTTGCTGTCCCTCATCTGTGCCCCTGCCCCCCCCTCTGTGATGCTGCCCCCTCTCTGTCCCTCACCTGTGCCTCTGCCACCCCCTCTGTGCCCATGTGCCCCCCTCTGTGCTGCTGTCCCCTCTCTGTGCTGTTGTCCCATCCTCTGTGCCCCTGCCCCTCCTCTGTGCTGCTGCCACCCCCTCGGTGCCCATTTCCCCCCTCTGTGCCCCCCTCTGTGCTGTTGTCCCCTCCTCTGTGCCCCTGCCCCTCCTCTGTGCCCCTTTCCCCCCCTGTGCCGCTGCCCCCCCCCCCCCCCTCTGTGCCTTCTGTGCATGTGTGACTGCCTGTGTGTGAGAGAGTATCCTGATAAATCTGTGAGTCTCCTGGTGAGTGGGAAAAGGCTTGATGATGTCACAGCCCTGCCCCATGAGCTATTCTCAGGCCCGCCCATGATGATGTCATGGTCACACCTTTCGATGATGTCACTGCCGAGCCTAGCATTACATACATTGCTTTTTATATTCCAACAACGTAACATGAATGCTTCCAGTGTCCAGCAGAGGCACATCAATTATATATATATTTTTTTATTTATATATTTATTTACTGTATTTTGTCCAGTTCTGGCCAAGCAAAGAGACAGATGTTCAGATAAGGAAGTGTAAGATAGAATCCCCCAGTCTTACCTTTTGTCCCACTCTTGCTGTTCTCTGTCCAGGTGAAGCTACTTGGTACCATCATGGGTCTGTGAATTCCAGCACTTTGTATTATGAAATGCCTGACCTGCTTCCGGGGAGAAGTTATTTCATCCGCTTGGTAGCCCTGAACCGATCCAAGGATTTGGTAATCTGGAAGACATCAGTGGAAACTTCTGGGCCAGGTAAATCCAACATCCCTTTGAAATATGCTGAACTGTCAAAGCACAAGACTTCAAGGCCTTTCATTGCTCCTAGAAATTTAGAATGTAATACAAAAAATAGACACACTGACACATATTAGAGTTCACAGCTGTAGCCTAATAGATTTAAACTCTAAGTTCAAAATATCACCGTCATATTTTCCCTTTCATTGTTCTAACAAATGTACACATTTGAGAAAATTAAAAAGAAACAAATCAACACTGATGTGAAATCAATGTAGCATACTGCTTTTTAGTAGATTACAGCTGTGATTTCAGAGAATAATCAGCGACAGAAAAGCATTAAAGTAAAAAATGTACTTACCGTACTTTTATGTGCCATTAAATACTATGTTCTGTATCTTTTACATACATGTTCTTCTGTGTCTCTCCTCAGCTTTAATCAACAAGCCGAATGATTTTGCCACAGAGGGCTGGTTTATTGGGTTGATCAGTGCTATTGTCCTGCTGCTCCTTATCCTGCTGATCTTGTGCTTCATCAAACGTAGCAAGGGAGGGAAGTACTCAGGTAAGACTAATACCCTGGGTCAAGCATCTTAGATCGCCATTGCTTCTTTAATCATCCAACTTCTCTTTTTTATCACCCCCATACATGATCTATTCTTACAGACCATCCAAACTCTCATTAATTACCCCACATACCTACATCCTTATATCAACACCGTATCATACTGACCATCCAACCTTTCTTTGATCATGTTCTTAGGTCATCATCCTTTTCCCTGTACATCCATCCTCTCTCTGAACACCACTCTTAGATCATCATCCTTGTTCCTGACCATCCAACCTTTCATTGACCACCTTCTTAGATCCTAATCCTTGTTCCTGTACATCCAACCTTTCTCTGAACACCGATCTTAGATCATCATCCTTTTTCCTGATCATCCAACCTTTCATTGACCACCTTCTTAGATCATCATCCTTGTTCCTGTACATCCAACCTTTCTCTGAACACCGTTCTTAGATCATCATCCTTTTTCCTGATCATCCAACCTTTTATTGACCATCTTCTTAGATCATCATCCTTGTTCCTGTACATCCAACCTTTCTCTGAACACCGTTCTTAGATCATCATCCTTTTTCCTGATCATCCAACCTTTTATTGACCATCTTCTTAGATCATCATCCTTGTTACTGTACATCCAACCTTTCTCTGAACACCAATCTTAGATCATCATTCTATTCCCCGGGCATCCAACCTCTCTCTGTTTACTTTGTTTAAATCTTCATCTTTTTTTTCTGACAAAGCAATCTTTTTGTGATCATCTTCTTAGATCATCATCATCCTTTTCCCTGACCATTCGACCTCTCTGAACACTCTTTTTAGATCATCATCCTATTTCCTGACCATCCAACTTCTCTTTGATCGCTCTTATTAGATTATCATCCTATTTCCTAACCATCCAATTTCTCTTTCATCACCCCCTCATCATCCTTTTTCCTGATCATCCAGTGTCTCTCTGATTAACCCCTCATAGATCATCATATATTTTCCTTTTCCCTGATAGATCATTATCTCTTTGTATTGACCAGCCAGCCTGCATCCAGATTTGCATCCTTCCATGTGGCTTTGCACTTTTTACACCAGATAATATACCCTCTCCATAATCACCCATTCTGTCGGATGCATTTAGACCCCATTTTCTTTCCGGTATGCAATAAGTAAATGTTGCAGTTTGAAATGGGAATGAGCGTTTAGTTTGGTTGAAGCCTGTGTACTTTAGATAAGGACTTTGTACTACTACACCATTTGTGACATGCTTACAAGTGAACTAAACCAAGACTATATAAACCGCTGGCTAACCCCTACTTGTTAGAAAAAAATATCAGGTGGGGTTACTCTGTCGGACTGTTCCTCCAGGAGACTTTCTTGCTACAATAACATCTAATCCAGATAAGACCTATCAAGCAGTATCTTGAACTTTTATTCAATATACAGAATATCACTCCTTTATCAATCATCCACAGTCCAGTTGATCACCCGTTTACAGAACAACTCTACTTACAGATCATCAATAATAACTCCTCATAGATTATATCCCCATCTTATTTATCAATCTGAGGGTTCACATCTTGTTGAATACACTGAGGAAAGACAGTCTTAGAAGGTTCTGATCTACTGTGAACCATTTAATTAGTATTATTCTGCTGATCCTGGCTCCTATTTGTGACTCTGTCTGTCTCGCCCCCATACAGTGAAAGATAAAGAAGATACCCAGGTGGATTCTGAGGCTCGGCCAATGAAGGATGAGACCTTTGGTGAATACAGGTACGAAAGTTCAGGAATTGTAGTGAATAAATGATAAAATCTGAAAAAATCTGTAGTTGGGAAACAAGCAATTTTTGCAAAGGGAAGATTAATGAATCATTGTTTTAGTCAATTGCTTAAAGAATGTAAAGTAGGATACATTATTATCATAAATCACAAACTTTTCATACAATGCATGTACACATTATATACAATATTATTGTAAATCACTAATGAGATTCCAAACAAAAATTTGCTTATAAATGGGATAAATGATATCAGTTGACTGGGATTGTTATGCAACAAACTCCTTACATTGATTGCTAGCTCTTACGTATTTGTTCTCCCTTTTATTCATGCTGCCTCTCAGGTCTTTGGAAAGGTAAGATGTTTTACTGTCTGAACTGGGACATTAAGGGTGTTAGGTGTTTCTGTATATTCAGCAATATTACTCAGCTGTGATGTATATCAATGCAACTGCAATATAGAGCTGATATTTGAAAGAGTGTGGATGCAATTCAATTTAATGCAAGTTACCCAGCCATAATATGATTTAATAAATGTGTACAGAATGTGTGTGTTTACGTTTCTGTATCATCATTGATGTGTCCATGTATTTTATCTGTTTTGTCTAGCATGTGTGTGCTCAGGCTAGATGTGCGTTAGATCAGTCTAGATGTGTGTGTCTCCAGTCTAGATGTATGTATCTCCAGTATTGATTGCTTCCAGTCTAAATGATTCTCATTCTAGATGTGTGTGTCTTCAGTCTAGATATGTCTCCATTCTAGATGTGTCTCCAGTCTAGATGTATGTATCTCCAGTCTAGATGTATGTATCTCCAGTTGGTATGTGTCTACAGTCTAGATGTGTCTCCAGTCTACATGTATGTATCTCCATCCTAGATGTATGTATCTCCAGTCTAGATGTATGTATCTCCAGTCTGTATGTATCTCCAGTCTGTATGTAGCTCCAGTCTAGATGTATGTGTCTCCAGTCTGTATGTGTCTCCAGTCTAGATGTATTTATCTCCAGTCTGTATGTGTCTACAGTCTAGATGTATGTGTCTCCAGTCTGTATGTGTCTCCAGTCTAGATGTATTTATCTCCAGTCTGTATGTGTCTACAGTCTAGATGTATGTGTCTCCAGTCTGTATGTGTCTCCAGTCTAGATGTATTTATCTCCAGTCTGTATGTGTCTACAGTCTAGATGTATGTGTCTCCAGTCTGTATGTAGCTCCAGTCTAGATGTATATATCTCCAGTCTGTATGTGTCTCCAGTCTAGATGTATTTATCTCCAGTCTGTATGTGTCTACAGTCTAGATGTATGTGTCTCCAGTCTGTATGTAGCTCCAGTCTAGATGTATATATCTCCAGTCTGTATGTGTCTCCAGTCTAGATGTATGTATCTCCAGTCTGTATGTGTCTCCAGTCTAGATGTATGTATCTCCAGTCTGTATGTATCTCCAGCCAAGATGTATGTATCTCCAATCTGTATGTAGCTCCAGTCTAGATGTATGTATCTCCAGTCTGTATGTATCTCCAGCCAAGATGTATGTATCTCCAATCTGTATGTAGCTCCAGTCGAGATGTATGTATCTCCAGTCTGTATGTGTCTACAGTCTAGATGTATGTATCCCCAGCCTAGATGAGGCTCCAGCCTAGATGTATGTATTTCCAGTCTATATGTATCTCCAGTCTATATGTACCTCTAGTCTAGATGTAGGTATCTCCTGTCTGTATGTAACTCTAGTCTACATGTATGTGTCTCCAGTCTAGATGTATGTATCTCAAGTCTAGATGTGTGTCCAGTCTGTATGTGTCTCCATCCTAGATGTATGTATCTCCAGTCTAGATGTATGTATCTCCAGTCTAGATGTATGTATCTCCAGTCTGTATGTGTCTCCAGCCTAGATGTATGTATCTCCAGTCTATATGTATCTCCAGTCTATATGTACCTCTAGTCTAGATGTAGGTATCTCCCGTCTGTATGTAGCTCTAGTCTACATGTATGTGTCTCCAGTCTAGGTGTATGTATCTCCAGTCTATATGTGTCTCCAAGCTAGATGTGTATCCAGCCTAGATGTATGTATCTCCAGTCTATAAGTGTCTTCAGTCTAGATGTGTCTTGAGCCTACATGTCTAGATGTGTGTGAGCCCTGTCTAAATGGGGGTTTCCAGTCTAGATGTGTGTGAGTCCTTCCTAATTGGGGGCTTCCAGTCTAGATGTGTGTGTTTGTCCAGTCTAGATGTGTTTGAGTCCAGTCTAGATGTGTGTGCCAGTTTATATATGTCCAGTGCACTTATTCATGTCATTTCCAGCAGTTCGTGTGACCACTGAACCATTTCTTTCATTGTATTGTGGTGTCTCATTGCTCTGTGTGTATTGTATATTGTCTCACCCATCTGTGTGTGATTGTCACTATCATGTGTCTTGTTTCCTTTCTGACAGCCAGTCCTTCCCTAGGTTTAGGTAAAATGTGTACCCCCAGCTCTCTACCCCTCCCGCATGCCCCCTGCCCCACCATACAGCTTAGATCTCAGCACACATGCCTTGATCACATTGCAGGATTTACTATAGGATTCTTCTGTCATCAGACATATTAGTGGGATATGAAGCTCCTATTTCTTGGCATGTGTAAAGTGGCACAGCAGACGTCCCAGGTATTGTAGAAATGCAAAGTACACATAAAATATCTCAAATCTAAAATAAATAATATAATCACAAAGGATTGTTATTAAAAAAAATAGTGTAAATGTTAGATAAATGAGCTTGAAAGTAGGACACTTAATTTAAACATTACATGAAAAGCTCCTCTCGTTCTCCTAATGACTCATGACAGCATGCTCAGTTGGTATAGTTATCATTATTTATCTATCTGGGCGCTGTTCTTCCCCAAATTGTGAGAGATAATTAATCACTTCAAGTGAAATAATTAGAAAACAGGGATGGTCATTTTGTGTAATTTATACTTAAAATGCCCAACAATCAAACTCAATTATCTAACACTTAATTTTTTTTTTTAAATAACAACCCATGGTATTTATGAATTATTTATATGTGTCCTTTTCATTTCTGCAATTAATGGGACCTTTGTCACTTTAACTCTTAATGTATCAGAGGGCCATGCCACACTGCATGATAGTGGACTGCACTGGCAAATAACTGCTCCATATTTATAGTTCAGACATCATGGCCATGTTATACTAAAGAATGTAGCAATGGCTGTTCTTTATAATGCAACTGCAGTCATGCAAGCCTTGCTGTGCATCATGGGATGTCTATGATTAATGAGTTTTCTGACTGCAATGGCAGGTATGTTCTGGGGGATGTTAATGTAACTATTTACAGAACCGCCATCAAAAATCTTGGAGCCCAGTACAAATGTAACAGCCAAGATCCCCCAAAATTGCTGCACACCTATTTTCCCCATATCCCATACTCAGCCATTATATTAACTGCATATATAGTGGTGAAATATCTTAATTTATTTCCTTATTTAATAAGTATATAAAGGGGTGGCCAAAATAGAAACCAGATAGGATGTTTCTAGGAGCTCTGATGATTCCTCCTCTGATAACAGGCATCCAGCACATAGTATAAATGCCTAATAGCATGGGCCCCCCTCAGGGGTGGGCCCCTTACAAAAGTAGCCATCTCCACTTTGTTTGCTCATCCTATACAGAAGCAGTATAATAACTTAATACCTTTGCCATTCAAGAATTATATCGACTATATAGTAAATATCTCTCAACTGTGCATGATACCGGCTGCTTTTTACTTTCAGAAGCATCCTCAGTGCATGAAATGAACGGAAAACAGTTTATTAAACATTATACAAGCTTTTTTGCATGGTAATAAGATGTTATTGCAAAAAGATTATATGCAAAAAGGCACCCTTGCTGGCAAAGGGATATTGCGTGTGTCAGGGTTGAGTTATGGTGCTTGCATCAAAGTTTGCATTTTTTACCTGTCAATCTGCCTTTGGATAGGAATAGTCTGTTATCTCTTTCTGATGGCTGACTGCTAACTACCCCCTGTAGGTGTGGTTGTATGGTTTAGAGTCTTAAGCCATATGAATCTGACAAGAGTGTGCATAGACCCCAGGGAGTAAGCAGGCTGATTAGTTTACTCCTTGGAGAATAACATTATATACTATTCTTGGAACAGAAAGGCTGATTGACTGGTCACATTGCTGTGTTTTACAAGTTTTTTTTAAATAACACTCACTTTGTAAAGTATTAATTATTACCTGTAACTTTAAATGACGCCATATTTAGAACCTTTGTCACGTTAACTTGCTTGCATTTGAATGACAGGTTTGTTATATTGCTTCTACCATGTTACTTTGCACCATTGCACCTCCAAGGCACCTCATGTTGTCTTCAAACACCTCAACCCTCCTTCCTTATCTAGCCTTAGCATGAGGATAACCCACATAGAGCAAACAGTACTAACCAGGTTGAAGTCTACAACCCACAAATGCCCAACTCATCTCTCTTCTCTATTCTCCAGTGACAACGATGAAAAGCCATTCACCAGCAGCCAACCATCACTGAACGGAGACATCAAGCAGCTAGGAAGTGACGATAGCCTGGCTGATTATGGAGGCAGCGTAGACGTCCAGTTTAATGAGGATGGGTCGTTTATTGGTCAATACAGTGGAAAAAAAGAGAAGGAAGCCGCACCTGGAAATGAAAGCTCTGGAGCAACCTCCCCAGTCAATCCCAACATACCCATTGAGTAGAGAGCAAGATTTGGGGAGAAGGAGGGCCCTGGGGGAACTTTAGGTTGGACATCAGGGGGAGGTGGGAGAAATTGGATGGAGAAGAAGGATTTACTTTCTGCTTGCAAACCAACTAACTTATTTGGTGCCAGAGGGGCGTGTATGTAACCCATTATATCGCAAGCCTCTCTTGCATCAAAGAGGTTGAACTGCCGTATTGAGACTCCATGCCTTTGCGTTCAAAACAATATCGTAAGGACCAGGATATGACAATGGACGGATGATATCAAACGCCATCTGCAGATGATGTGTGCCAGTGTTCTCATTTTTATTTAAAAATATGTAACAAAGAACAAACAAAACCAACAGGAGGAATGAAGCAGGGGAGAAAAAACGTGAAAATACAAAAAAAGTTTAAAAAAAACGAAAACCAAAGGAAAAAAAAAAGAAAAAAAAATTATGCATTTCTATCTTTCACGCCAAGTTCTGCATTCACGTATGACACAAAATGTGTTAATTTTATATGTTGTCTATTATTTGTAATGTTCTCTTTCCGTGTTGGTTGGGGTCCATAGACAGGGACCCGCCCCATCAATGAGTTTTATTATCTGAGTGCAGCTTGCCAAAAAAAAACACACACACACAAAAACGTTAAACATTACGTACATATGTGTGCTTTCCATAAACTTTCCTTGCTTAGTGTTAGAAATACTTAATTTAACACCTAGCTCTTGATGATCCACAAGGAGGAAACTCATTAAAATGCATTTAAGGAAGGATCTCCCATTTTAACTGCGCATGAGCTTAGGTTTCCGATATTTTGAAAGACCATATGGCTGGGAAGAGGTGATATTTTTTAGCTCCACCCTAACACTGGAGAATGAGTGTGTAGCATTATAGAGTGACACAGAGTATCCATCTCTATAAAATCTGGTCCCACACAATCCCCTAATACAGTAAACAGACTTCTCTTGAGTTCATGCCGCCATGTCTAGCTTGTCCACTCTCCAGGGAGTGAGCTGGCGGCCATGTTGTCCTGCCCATGTATTGTAGGCCACCTCCAGGCTTAGGACTCCCTTTATACTTGCTAAAAACTGTCCAAAAGGATTTCAGGTCTTAGAGAACACTACCCAAGCCTTTATGGGTTTGTAGTTCTGTATATTCAGCATCAGGTTTGTTCTCAGGACATAAACATTTAAAATATGACCCCTTTGTTGACTGCAACTCACCACTTTGTGCAGAGCCATGCTAAGGCATCGGTAAGCACTGGGCAACATTTAAATTAGTGTGCCCATCTCACACAGTGGGCTCCCATATTTAGATGGCCCATTATGCCCAATTAATAGATCATCACTTGCAAAGGGGTTAAGCCATGGTAATTACAGGGATAAGTGCATGCCCGAGTAAAATTTTGGAGAAGAATGACCCAAGATAGGTCTTTTTGTACAAGATGTAGTTATTTTGCAGTATGCCAGGACCAAAGGAGAACATTTTCCCTTGTTTGCAGTCGTATTCTCTCAGGGGCCATTGTGGTGCAGCGGGTAAGGTGCCTCCTAACCACCTTATCTCTCTATGCCTCCAGGAACCTCCCTGACTAATCAGTCCCGTCGTCTCCTCTGCTAGGAGTGGCAGTGTTTCCACCACAGAGGTGGCTGCTTGTAGGCCTCAGCAGAGCAACTGCTGGGTGCTTAAAGACAGGGGTGCTGTATATAGAAATTATATCATTATTTCCTGCTGTTTAAGTAACCACCCTGGGGTATCACCACTGTCTGTCTTTACGTTCGATTATGGGTGGAAAGTATGTTTTAATATTTTGTTGTGGGGTTTGAGGACACGGGAGGAGAGGTTTGAAAAAAGAACACTGCCAGGAAAAATAGTCTCAATATAATAATATAAAATACAGGTATCCATATTGGTCCTATGATGTGTTTTTGAAGGTCAGCTATTGTTCTTCATAGATGAATTTCAAAATGCCAACGTATTTTTCATAATTGTTGATAAAGAAGAAACAAGTTAGCAGTTGAAAAGCTTGGTAACTCAACTTTGAAGAACCATAGTTGGTCCTCACCTTCAAAAAACAATAAATTGTGTTGATGTGGAGAAGACGAGCCAGACTAGAGGTCACCTATGATGTTCTGTCAACATCTCCATCCACTTGCCTTTTACTGTCCTCCACTGAATATTGGTATGTTAATTGTTTCTCAGCTAGGACACTTTGAGAACATCAACTAAACCATCAATACATTCTTAAAATTTCAAGTGGGTGCATTTGTGAGAAAACCAGCATCCAAATGAGTTCATCTCCATGATCTCCTTTTGATATTTGAAATCCTAAACCAATTATTGTGAGAAAAAAGGGGTCAAACCCATCCACTGTAAGTATTGTGTACATGGTTTAGGGAATCCATGATGGATCCATTTTATAAGTAGCCTCCATATAATATACTGTATATGATGTACCCAATTTCATGAATATGTTGGGCATTATAAATATGGTTACCAAATATTATATAGATATAATTGTAGAGTGTTCAGTGTATTCTGTATGTTTCTGCAGTAAAAAGGGACACTGTTGGTTCTCAATAACATATGGCACCTTAGCACCCTCCCAGTTGTAAGTGGAAAGGTGACTATGAAGTGTAGTGGATTATTGGAAGGGATTTCAGGTAGAGATGGTAAAGAAATTCAAACATGCATGTTACAGAGATGATTGTAATCCTGAGCATAACTGAAGAACCTCCAATTAATTGACTCCAAACCAATAAAAAAGGCTGATTGCACTGGCCAAGTGACTGATATATTCCGAGCTCTTTTTTTCCTGGTAGTGTTACTTATCAAGAAATAAATGCTAAAACATGGTGTAATCTCTCCATCCCTAAAGGGGTTAATTAACTCTTTTGCTGACAGGGGTGGAGGCTGCAGGCACCACTGACAAGAAAGGGGTGAGAGTAAAATAAAGAGGCACCGGGGAAGGTGCGAGATTAATCTTTTTGAATGTAAATAGTGTTTGGGAAGTTTGTATCTGCCAGTAGTGTATAGGCCTCTGTAAGTCCCTGTCTATAGCTTGGTATCGTTATCAGAAATACAAACTATATCATGATATACTTGGCCTGTGTTGTGTCTATTTATGGGGAAAAAAAGATGGGTGGATGCTTAGGTTGGGCTATGTGGGACTCTATAAAGTATACACAGTATGAGACCCCCCACTGTGTGTGCTCAGTATGAGACACTCCAAGAAGTGTGTTCAATATGAAGCTCCTCACCAAGACATTCCACTATGTTCTCAATATGGGACCCCCAGTATGTATGCTCAATATCATACCCCCAGAATGTGTGTTAAATATCAGACTCCACTATGTCTGCTCAACATGAGACAACCCACTGTGTCTGGTTTGTATGAGAAGCCCCACTAAGTGTGCTCAGTATAAGACACTCCACTTAGTGCGGTCAATATGAGGCCATCCACAAAATGTGTTTATTATGAGACACTCCACTATTTGTGCTAAAGATCAGTCCACCAGAGACACCATACTAACTCTTCCTAGTATGGGACTCTCCACTCAATATGAGATCCCCCATTGTGTGAATACTATGAGACACCCACTGTTTGTGCTCAGTTTGAGAGGCTAACTGTATTGACTCAGTATAAGACCCTACAATATGTGTGCCCAGTGTGAGACCCCCAGTGTATGTGCTCAGTAGGAGACCCTTCCACTATATAAGCTCAATATGAGAACTCCCACCATGTCCATTCAGAATCAGCCCCCCACACACACACACACACTGTATATGTTTTGCATGAGCCCCTTCTTTATGTATGCTCAGTATGAGCCCCTACAATATGTGTGCCCAGTGTGAGACCCCCAGTGTATGTGCTCAGTAAGAGACCCTTCCACTAAATAAGCTCAATATGAAAACTCCCACCATGTTCATTCAGAATCAGCCCCCCCGCCCCACACACACACTGTATATGTTTTGTAAGAGCCCCCTCTTTATGTATGCTCAGTATGAGCCCCTATTGTATAGGCTCAGGATTATACCCACCACTATGTAGACTAAGTATACAACCTCCGACTGTGTGCTCAAAACATGAAATTCCTGCACTATATGTGCTCATTTTGAGACTCCCACTCTGTTCAATATGAGACCCACACATTTGATATTATCTGCATATTGGTGTGTGTGACCCCACAAGAGGTTGTTCCATGTGATCGGACCAGAATGTGTGAGGCTCCAAGAGTGGACTGTATGCTGTGTGTGTGATATCCACAGTGGCATGTTCCCAGTGTATGCATATATAGGATCCCTGGTGTGTGGGCAAATTTGGGTTTTGTGCAAGACCCCCAGAGATGCTGATGGTTATGTGTTTTGTTTGAGAAATAATTAAACTGAAATGTTTAGTGTGAGTGCTGAATGTACACAAGACTCCTTATGTGTGGGACCCCCAGAGTGTGTGAGACGCCAGAGTGCGGGAGTGCTGTGTGTAAGACCCCAGGGTACGTGTTCTTAGTGTTAGACCCTCAGAGTGAGAGCTCAGTGTAAGTCCTATAGAATGTGAGTGCTGTTAGTGAAACCTCAAGACTGTATGCAGTTTGTGAGAGCTACACATGTGACCCCCAGAGCATGTGCCCCCTGTCAGACTTGAGAGAATACGTTCTGTAGGTGAGACACTAAACTGTTGTGTTCTGTGTCAAACCCCCTGAGTTTGTGCAAAGTGTGAGATGCCCAGCGAGTGTGTACTATCTGTGATTGCTGTGTGTGAGTCCCAGAGGGTCTGTGCTTTGTTTAAGAAACTAAAACTGTGTGTGTTCAGTATGAGATGCCCACAGTGTGTGTTATAAATGAGACCCCCAGAGCGGTCTGTGTGTGACACCCCAAGAGTGTGTGTTGTGTGTTAGATCTGCAGAGTGTTTGTGTGCTGTGTGTATGCAGTGTATGAGACCCCAGTGTGTGCTGTGTGTACGCTGTGTATGAGACCCCAGTGTTTGCTGTGTGTGAGACCTCAGTGTGTGCTGTGTGTGAGACCCCAGTTTGAGACCTCAGTGTGTGCTATGTGTGAGACCCCAGTGTGTGCGACCCCAGTTTGAGACCTCAGTGTGTGCTGTGTGTGAGACCCCTGCATGTCTGCTGTCAAAGCTTTAGTCCAGTCCCTGAAATGTTATTACTGGTCATTAAAGACACAACAATGTGGAATACTGTGAAAACACTTATTGGGAAAGAATGAGTTCATAACCATGTCACTGCCATTAGTACACCATCATAGGAAGGACTGGGCCTTCTAAGAGACCTTAAACACAATTGTTATCTTCATAACTTTAAAAGAGTGTCTTTTAAACTTTACAAAATAATGTTTTTTGCATTAAAAAATATTAAGTAAAATCTGTTAAAACTTTATTGAAACTAATAGGAAACGCAGAGAGCATACTTTACTTCATAGTTTTCACTGCAAGACAAGCATAACACACATATATATATATATATATATATATTTATAGCTAATTTAAAAAAAGAAAACACGCAGTGAGCATGATCAGATGCCCTCTGTCAGGTGCAACAAAGAAGAAAATATGTTTTCAGTCCCCAATAAATATATCATAGCATTAGTCACAGAAGTAATCAGATTAGTGTAGAATTGGCACACAGTTAAAGGGACACATCAAATGTCCCAGTTATTGTAGATATGAACAGTACGCACTGTGAAGATCTGTTTTCCAAGAGACTTTCAGATTCTAAAGAACCATTCAGTTTCACATTATGTAGCAAATTCACGACTGAACTAGGGACAGTTCCATTTGCTATCCTGCAATGACATCTTGTGGTTGTTTAAGTGTATTATTTTTCTTTTGTTTGCATGTTCCCGAAAACATTTCCTGGAGGTTGCCACCCATTGATCCACACGCAAGGCGACAAGCCAAACCCATGGTTTTCACTGCCTGATTGGCTCTTTTATGGACCAATCAGCTGCATATCCCGGAGGCACATATGTTATTGGGTAATCCTATTCTGGGGGCAGAGTTTACATAAGTTCCGCCCACATACATGTAAATTCTTTGTTCTGTAACTGCATAAATACTGTGCCTGTACCAAATAAAATCAATGCTCTTCTTGGAACACATAGATAATCGTGTGTTTCATTTAGAGGGAAGACTCCTGAGCTAAAATCACTTTTTTGCCCTGAATCTCTACTACTCTCTTGGGAGAAGGAATTGAACACCGGATTGGACTTGGTAAGATTGGCCACCTTGGCCTTTTCAAGCCCACTGAGAAAGTAGATGATACCATGACCCTGAGCTCCTGAGCTGTTGCTGATGATCCTACTTTGACCGACGGGCTCCGAGAGGCCCATTCCTTCGAAGAAGATAGCCTGAGAGGAGGATTCCTGTAGCCAAAGACAGGAATTTTCTGTATCTGAATAGCGCCCCCCCCCTACAGGAAACTTCACACACAAATCAATAAAATAATTACAGATGGATGGAATTAATAATTTTGAGTGGAAATGTTAGGTAATCCAGCTTGAAGTATGGGTATATATATATATATATATATATATATATATATATATATTGTAAATGTTCAATAAAGGATCTCCATCTCTCTAATTATTTTTATAAAGAAGATAAGCATGTTCAGTTACATAAATATTAATATTTACATAGACTTTTAATTGATAAAGTCTGATCATTGCCCTTACGAGGCATGCTCTTCTGCGCAATCACCCCCACTATAAGAGCTATTTAATGTCCCTAGTTAAAGAGTCTGAGAGTGAGGTGGTCTTTTACAGATAATTTATTCTTTCAATGCCCAACTTTCAAGTTCAATTATCTAACAGTTCCACTTAGGACTGAGAAGGGAGGGGGGACAAAGTGAGAAGGGAGAGGTAGTAAAAAATGGGAAATGTGGCACTGGTACATGGAGCAGAGAGGGGGATAAATACAATGGATGAAATAGAGAAATGCAAATAAGGAGAGGTTAGACGGGTGGAACTGTCATTTTCATACACTCAGGCATTGGCCTATTGACCTTTCCACATATACCGCCCAGTGTGATAGCCGCAGACTTGTAAATACTGGTCTTATAAACAAGTATAAAGTAAAACTGCAGCACTACAATGGAATCTCAGATATGCATGTGCAGTTTTATATGCTGCAAGCCTTCCAGTTTTATTCCTGAACGTTATGTACCAGTTGAGGTTACACCAAGCGGACCCTGTAGACACAGGCAGGAGTGGAGCTACCAGTGGTGCCGGTTGTGCAATGTACTAGGGTCCTCCTGCATTGCATTTATCTTCTGTAGTGCAGGGACCACCCCAGGAGCCCCCCACCTCAACCAACCCGCCTCTAACCAATTGGCTCCCTGCACCTACATGGCTGCACACCCCTTCCTGCTTGGTCCCTACCTTCTTTTTAAAACATAATTTTTTACTGAAGCTCAAATAAGTGACAGTGAAGAGTAGTTCAGCAGTCTGGGAATGTGTATCAGGAAAGAGGTGAGAGAACAAGGGCTGGATCACCGCAAAGTACTGGGTGGGGGAAATGTTTATTTGTTGCACTGGAGCCCTCCATTCTCTAGCTCCACCACTGGACTGCACTATTTTTAGGAGCTTGGTAAAGGACCAGTCCCCTTCTGGATATCTACCTTTTCCTGGTGAAGGGGTTTGTGTATTTCAATTAAGTTGTGAGCTAAACAATGTAGGGTCACCCAAGATGGGCAGATCATAGCGGAATGATAAGACAAATCATAGTCTACTGGAGAAGGAAGTGGCAAACCACTCCAGTATCTTTGCCATTAAAACCATATGAATAAGCACAACCAGAATCACAGGATTCCATAGAGAAGACTCTGATGCTGGGAAATATTGAAGGCATATAAAGAAGGGGACGGCATGAGCCTTATGGAGCTCAGAGAGGCAGTGGCTGACAGATGTGCCTGGCAAGCTGTGTCCATATGGTCACAGAGAATCAGACATGACTGAAGGACTGAGAAACAACAAAGGACCAGTGCAATGCCCTAACAGGCTGTTTGTTCTAATTATGCATTGATTGTCATTAAAAATCCCATTCAATGATTTATGATAGAAATATTCAATTCACATTTAGAGCATCAGCATCCAGCCAGTGGCGAAGTTAGAGAACGGGGGATCCTGGTGCAAACAAGAGGCCGCTCTCAGAGTGGGTAACTGGACCTATAGGACAAACCTACTTAGGTGCTGTTCGTTCTCAGATCAAGCGCCTCTACTCTTTTTGTTTTGTTTCTATATATTTAAACCCAAATGTGTCTCTTGTACAATAAACCCCAATGTCTCTCTTTCTCCATGGAAACCCTCTGTCTGTGTTTCTGTCCCATAGATCTTATCTATCTCTCCCTCCATACTTTCATCCAGTGGATCTTCCTCTATTGCAAGCCCCATATAGATCTTCACAATAATTGTATTTAAAAATAAAACTAACTCCACACTTTAACAAAAAAAATGAACTGCAGGCTGCTGGGCTACCATGATAGATGATAGCAGCTTGACTATCTGATATTTACTATCTTTCCCCATTAATTATATACAATATAAAGACATATTAACCCCAATATAGCCTTGCATATTAATTGCATGTAAAATAATGCAAGCTCCACATAACCCTGCACATAATACTTCAATTATACTTTAAAAATAAAACTGTGGACTGCCATGATAGATGACAGCAGATAAATTAAGTTTTTCAAATTACTCTCTGTGTGATAAATACTATCTTCCCCCAATCTCACCATAAACGAGTAACGTGGAATAAACTCTCAATTTGTGCTCATTTCTAACTAAAGAAGATCAATACTGAGTACTTGCCCTGGCTTCAAATCTGTCTTAATCCCTTTAAAATAACAACTTCTAATGCATACACTTTAGGCCCCAAGGACCTCATTCAATTGCAATTTGGCCAATTGAATAGGGCTCTAAATAAGCAGATAACATATTTTTTTTAAAGAAGTTTTTAGTTAGTGAGCATCTATCCAAAAGCAAGGTTTTCACTAACAAAAAACTTATTTAAAAAAAATATGTTATGTGCTTATTTAGAGCCCTATTCAATTGGCCAAATTGCAATTGAATGAGGGCCCAACAAGTGTGTGCCGCCTGCCCAGCTGTGTGCATGGCTCCTCCCCCAGAGGTAACATCATGATGAAGCAACATAATGGTGAGGGAAAATGTGATAGGCAAGATGGCAGCTATTATACTTAGCAATATGAGTGTAAAATATAGTAAGCCCAGCATATAGCCCTTTTACTTCAATTCAAGTTATTAGGAAGACATACCTCCCAGTATTTTAAACTGACCAAAGATGGACAATTATATTCTTGAAAAACTATGTCCTATTAAGATTACTGCCATTCTAAACAATGTTCTTCAAGATTTGTTGTTGTTCTTTAGTCATTCAGTTGTGTCTGACTCTCCATCATCATATGGACCACAGTACGCAGGTCACATCTATCAGCCAGTGACCCTCTGAGCTCCGTCCAACTCATGCTCATTG
The DNA here is from genome assembly GCA_027410445.1 of Discoglossus pictus. Lineage (NCBI taxonomy): Eukaryota > Metazoa > Chordata > Amphibia > Anura > Alytidae > Discoglossus > Discoglossus pictus. The sequence continues at coordinate 21,041,349 of CM050168.1, forward strand.
TCTCAATAACCACAGCACGCAGATCACATCTATCAGCCACTGCCCCTCTGAGCTTCATCCAACTCATGCTCATTGCCTCAATAACCACAGCACGCAGGTCACATCTATCAGCCACTGCCTCTCTGAGCTCCATCCAACTCATGCTCAATAACCTCATCTATCAATTTCTGTCTTTGCTGTCCCCTTTGTGTGCCTTCAATCTTTACCAGCATTAGAGTCTTCTCTATGGAATCCTGTCGTCACATGATATGGCCAAAATATTTCAGCTTTAGCCTTATGATCAAACCTTCCAGTGAGCAGTTCATCTTGATTTCCTGTAGTACTGATTTGTTGGATCTTCTTGAAGTCCAAGAGACTCTAAGCAGATTTCTCCATTACCACAATACAAAGACATCAGTCTCCAGTGCTCAGCCTTCTTTATGCTCCAGCTCTCACATCAATACGATACTACTGGAAATACCATAATTCTAAAAATGCAGACCTTTGTTGATGATTTTATATATTTGCTTTTTTAAAGCTTGTGCAGACTTGCCATAGCTTTTCTCCCCAGAAGCAAACGTATTTAAATTTTATTGCTGCAGTCACCATCTGCAGAGACATTGGAGCTCTCATTAATAGGTCCTTTAGTTCTCCCTTTCTTTCAGCCATCAGAGTAGTATCATCGGCGTATCTGAGGTGTCACGGACCACTTTCCAGGGCCTGGATCCTGGTGCATTGAGCCACCATAGAGGACATAATGCCTCACTGGAAAATGGGTAGGAGAATTATATTGCCACATGGGAAATGTGGGCAGGTGGGTAGTGTGGTGAATAGCCCAAAAAACAAAAAAACATAGGGCCATAATGTACCACCATGCTTCATATGGTCTTATGGCATATGTCTCTGCCTTATCCTTTATACTATATGTAATTCCCCATGCTATTTTACTGTGTTCTGTGTTATGTTTAGATTGTAACTAAATGGTCATGAAACAGTTAAACAAAATAGGTCTACTATTAGACATTGTAGACAGACAAGACCCAGTGGTTGTATTGTAACCTGTTTTGGCCCATTATTTGCCAGATAAGCTAATTACATCTTTGATGTTCTAGACAGCTAGAGACGACATGTGTGTATTGGAGTTTGGCCTACTGTTCACAGGTGCCAGACAGGATGCCAGGACGCCAGACTATTAGACCCCATGTGGAGTCAATCGCCTGTGTTTGTCTGCCACTCCCTGTCATTGTTGTGTTGTATACACCCCTTCTGAATCTATCCCCTATAAATATTGTTTGACTTTCCAAAAATAAATCAGTTCACTACTGAGACATATAGAAATGGCATGTTCTCTTATTTGCTCCTTGTGGCTGATCTGATCCTATCTCCACCCTGCAAGTAACTTGTCCTTATCACTACCAAAGGAAGGTTACTAAGACTCCTGGAAGTGCTGATTCCTGATGGAGAGACCTTGACTGATATAGAAGCCAAATATCAGGGTGCTGGTGCCGGGATTTCTAAGAACCTAACAGTGTAGTCTATAGCAGGTGGCTCTGGGCAATAATAGCCTCAACCCCTGGATTGTCACAACTAGTTGGCAGTGGTGGGATCTCTGTGCAAGAACCAGCAGCAAGGATGGGGTATGGTGACCTATGCAGTTTTGAAGTCCAGTACTTTTCGATGGCTTGGCGGCACTGAAGCAGATAGAGGGGGGAGGGAGGGGTGGACGCTCAGGGTGCCACATCTTTGGGGGCATTAAAAATATCCCCACCTGCCCACTTCCCCCAGGAGAGAGAAAAAGAGAGAGAAAAGGAGAGAGAGAAAAAGAGAGAGAGAGAGAAAAAGAGAGAGAAAAAAAGAGTGAGAGAGAGAGAAAAAGAGAGAAAGAGAAAGAGAGAGAGAGAGAGGAAGAGAGAGAGAGAGAAAAAGAGAGAGAGAGAGAGAAAAAAAGAGAGAGAGAGAGAGAGAAAGAGAGAGAGAAAAAGAGAGAGAGAGAAAAAGAGAGAGAGAAAAAGAGAGAGAGAAAGAGAGAGAGAAAAAGAGAGAGAGAGAAAAAGAGAGAGAGAGAAAAAGAGAGAGAGAAAGAGAGAGAGAAAAAGAGAGAGAGAGAGAGAAAAAGAGAGAGAAAAAGAGAGAGAGAAAAAGAGAGAGAAAAGGAGAGAGAAAAAGAGAGAGGAAAAAGAGAGAAAAAGAGAGAGAGAGAGAGAGAGAGAGAGAAAGAGACACACACACACACACACACTGGCGATTTTGCCAAACCTTGAAATCCAGGTCCAAGTCCAAGGAAGGCCAGCACTGGATAGATTAAATCATGGACCACATGGAGGCCTGCAGAGTGGAGGTGATCAGGGAGAAAAGGAGCCTGATCACCAGTATGCTGGAGCGGTGATGGGAAAGGATTGCTACAGAAGAGGATAGGTGGACAGCTATTATAAATCAGCAGATGGTTTCCCTTGGGCTCCAGCCAGATGAGAACCTAGCAGAACGGCTTGAGGAGCTGGTGTGGTTGGAGCTCGACTTGGAACATCAGTATGTAGACGTAATGCTTCCAACTCCTGCATTACAATGGCCCTCCATCTACAAGTTTGAATTGGTGGAAGGGCTTCCTGATGTAGGGTGATCCAAAGTGTGGCGCAGAGCATTAGGTAAAACTATTGGCACAACGCCAAAAAGATGTGGAAATAGACCCAGGGACAGAAGAAGAAATGTTGCTAAAACCGTTGATCCATAAAGAAATGGATTTGGAAATTTTGAAAAAAAGAGTAAGAGGAACTGCTTGAGGAGGTGGACCCAGGTGGGACCTGGCTCAAGTACTTGGAGTTACCCCATGTTTTCCCAGTTGAGATAGCAGAGGATACTCTGCAAGAAGAAATTCACTTTTGGCAACACCCCTATAAGGTAGAGGAAGGAAACCAGAAGGCACCTGGAGATCTGACCGCTACAGAACAGGCAAAATCAGAGGGACTGCTGGGAACTCACCAGGAGAGGGAGGCCAAGAGAACAGTCCAGACCCTGGTAGATACAAAACCAGGGGAGCAGTATATAATAAAGGAAAGGTTAACATTAAGTAAGTGCTTTTTGTTGCTCTGAAAAAATATTTTTGACTAATTATATGAAATAATTATTTGAAATTATATATATATATATATATATATATATATATATATATATATATATATTGTCCAATAAAAAAAGGTATCACTATCCACTGCAATACTCTGATTATTCACCTATATATTCATATATATATTCTTAAAGGGCCCTGTTAAATCAGCGCAACTTGGAGCACACCACTGTAATGTACTCCTGAAAATATGTTGAAATAATTTTTAAACTTTTGGAAGTATGCCCCTTTTAACAGAAAAAAAATCATAAATGAAGTCCTGTTTACATGAGAATTAGGCATCCCAGAGAGACTGACCGGGAGAGTTGTGTGCATAGAGCAGATCAGAAAGGGGGTTATCCATTCCCAAATTCATCTGTGCAGGGAAGTGACTGCTGGAAACTAATAAATATGTTACTTGGTGGTCAACTAATGGCTGATTATATTCCTGAAAGCTATAAATCCAACATTCCTTCTCTCCACAAGATTTGGAAGGGACCCGGCATATAAATCATAGGCAGTCTCCAGTCTGTCAGTAAACAAACCAAACCTGCAAATTCTCAGCTGTTCCCAGTTCAATAAAAACAAAGCAACAGATCACTTCAACACAGAATCTTGTACTCTCTCACACAATGCGGAGCACTTATAGTGAGTTAAGTATCCCTTTAAGCCACTAGTTAAAAACACTAGCAACTATATACAAAACACCACTGACTTTCTTAACAAACTCAGTCAGATTGAGGTCCTACCTGCTAACACACTACTTGTAACAGCAATATCCCACACAAAGATGGCACTGAGGCATGCATGAAGTCTCTCTCTACACACATTCAGAATTACAATTATAACCCTGATACCATCATCAAACTACTAGAATATATCCTGACCCACAACTACTTCACCTTCAACCAACATGTTTAGCTACAAATAATGGGGACTACAATGGGTACCAAAATGCAAAAACAATATGCAAACCTATTTATGGCTGACCTGGAACAGTACCTTCCACCCATCCATTAAGCTTAAAATGTATTACTCTGCAGAACAGGTTAACTTTCTGGACACCACCATATCCATCACAAATGGCAAACTTAACTAATCTGTGTATAGGAAACCTACAGAAAGATGCAGTTATCTCCACAGCTCCAGTTTCCATCCCTCCCACACTAAACCAGGGATAATTTATAGTCAAGCCGTCAGATACCACTGCGTATGCTCAAACACTGGGGGCTGCGATGAACATTTAAAAACACTGTCTGACACCTTCGGGCAGGTGGGTTACAAACCTCATGTTATTACACAGAAAGTAACCTCTGCCAGAACACTCCGGGAACACCTGTTACAATACAAACCTAAAGAAACAACTTCACGTACACCACTGGTAACCACATCCCATCCAGCTCGAGAAGGAATATGCAAAATATTTAAGGATTTTCAGCCACTATTAACAGAGGACGCAGAATTGAAACACATATTCCCCAAACCTCCCATTATTGCATTTAGTCACCAAACCTGAGACAAACATTGGTGGACAGAAGATTGGTCAATGAGGAGCATACCAAAGAAAATGGCACCAAACCTTGCAATAAAAATCGCTGCAAACTATGTCAACATATCTGCAAAGAGGACACAGCCACACATAACAAGCTATAACATCAGAGGCGCATATACATGTACATCATCCAATGTAGTGTACATAATACAATGTACTGTTTGTGAAAGGGGATGCTATATTGGGAAAATCTGTCACAAATTACCCTTGAGGATGAATCTATTATTATTATTATTATTATTATTATTGTTTATTTGTAACGTTACAACATATTCCGTAGGCAAAACAATATTAACACATTACAAAGATGGAGGGCCCTGTCTTTGAGCTTAGAATCCAGTGTCCATAGTACTTTCCCCAAAGCACCTTGCAGGATTGAAAACTCGCAAACTTCCAATCTACACAGACTTTCCATCAAAAAGCATAATGAAGACAGTTACTGTACCCCAGTTGGGCACCATTTCACCCAGAATAACCACTCCATCCAAAAAATCTAAATACTCAGAGGTGCACTGTCTCTCAGTGCACCCTTTCTCTCTCAGTGCGCTGTCTCTATGTGCCCTCTGTCTCTCTCTGTGCCCTCTCTCTGAACTCTGTGTGCTCTCTGTCTCCCTTCCCCTCTCTCTTCCTCTCTCTCTCTCTCCCCCTCCCTCCATCTTTCTCCCACTCTCGCTCTCTCTCTCACTCTCCCCCCTCTCTCTGCCTTCCTCCCTCTCTCTTTGCCTCCCTCTCTCTCTCCCTCCCCTAACCCCCTCTCTTTGCCTGTTAACTATAATACAGTGTAATATTGTAAACATAATACCCCAATACTGTAATAATAAATCAGGCAGGTAATGAGACCTAAAGAAAAGCTCTTGAAGTAGGTAACCAGACATATTAGCAAACCTACTCCGGTATTGTTCGATATCAGATTAGCGGCTCTTCTCTTTTTTTGTTGTTACTGTAATAATAAGCTACAGAGACTATAGTGCTCTCTCTTTTAATTCAAACAAACAGAACATAAAAACTCACACAAAAGCCTTGGGAGCCCGTATGTGTCATCTGTAAGCCCCCCCCCCCCCCAGACTCTTTGGTTCAAGGGGGACTTTTTTGGACTTTCACATGAAATAGCACCACCCTCAATTTGCGAGGGATGCAAAAGCGTGACCAACATCGCAAACGTTACCAACATTCGCAAAACCAACAACTATTATAGTGATATTTCAATTACTTATTAGAAGGCATTTTCCCTGGTTTGTAGTATTTATTTTTATGACATTCTAGCTCATGTAATAATTCCGCACCATGTGATGTTATATAGTAATTATATAGTATTGTGTCATGTCCCCTCACGTTTTATGTGTGTGTGGCATCTTCTCTCATGACCTAGAGAGATCCTAATGGGCCTAAGTAACAATTAACCCCTTACGTAAATAACTTAACAAGAAAATGAAGACACAGAAACCTGGGTGTGAGTAAATCTGGCCACGGTGTATTTATTGACATACCATAACAACCAAAACCTAGGAGGAGGAGCCCGGCCAGAGGTAGCGACCACTGCGCCCAGGGCACCAATCCTGTCCTTCACCACGCCCCTGAGGTAAGGCGGGAAGAGGACCCCCTTCTTAACTTCCTGGCCTGGAGGCGCCCCCCCCCCCCCGTAACGAAGTGGATAAGGGAATCACTCACAAGGCCACGATCTCCCCTGCACTGAAAGGGCCCGCTATTCTCCTCCCCCTACATTCCAGCATCATTAGCACTAGTCCCACATCTGTCAGATGCATACCATCTGTTAAGAAAAACAATTTTGCCTCCTCATCGTCAAATTCCTTGTGGCTAAGTGCCACAAACCCCCACTTCCTCACAAAACTCAATATCAGTCTATTGACCTTCTGTCTCACCCTATCGAGACACTCAGGGTTTCTGGCACTCCTCCACACCCTCCTTTTTATCATCTCTGACCAGATGATGAATACACCCTTGAATGTGTGCAATCAATCCAACACGTCCTGCTTCATGCCCCTAACCAACTTCTTCATAGGGACTGAACCCAAATCTTTACCCCCGTCATGCACTAATAACATGCTGGGGTGCCCCCAACGCCTGGCGTGGGACTCCAGAAGCCCGCTCAGTTGTTCACAGCGGAGACCTCGAACTCCGTTCCACATCACCTGCATGGTCTCCACTGGCATGCCCAGTTGTTGGTTTTTCCTCTTACCTGGGGCAAACCAGTGAGCCCAATGCACGTAGGAGTACCCAATTATCCACAGCTGTCTTCGTCCTGTAACGATAACAACAGAGTATAACCACCACTAGCCGCCGCTAATATGCCCCGGCTGTCGGTCTCACATATGTCAGAAAGCGTCTCCCGATCCGTTTTATCATGACCTCCGGTAGTCCCAGCCGAGCTGCCTCCATGACAGCCCCAAGTCTAAATGATAAAACTGATTAAGGCACAAATGCCGCAGACCAAACTTCAGTACCCTAGTAAAATGAAATCAGGAGAGTTCTGTCCCATCCTCGTGTATCAGAAGCGGACCTGACACACCCGGACGCCGCTGTAAAAAAAGCTGTAAAGCATTTGCAAGGACAGCAGTCCTTGCCCACTTTCTTGAGGCTGATCTCCTTCCCCTTTCCAAACTGATCCGTCTTGGATCTCCATAGCCAGACCGTTACTCTATCATCCTGCAGACAGACATCCACCATCTGTATGCCACCCAAAAAGAGTTTACTTGCTCCCCAATCCGGGAACGGTTTGGCACCCCAATCCGGGAACACTCAGAAGAATGCTAGTGAGAACGGGGCTTTGAACAGTAATGATTCGTAGGCTGTATTACAGATCTCCCCCAGCACTGCTGACAACCTTAGCAGTAACGAGAAGGTGATTGGGCGCCTCCCATCATGACTGTGTTTGCCTTTGAACAACCCTTGCACGACACGCCTCACCACAAATTCCTTGGTCAGGTCCCTCAGCTCAGCTAGCTTAAACATGAAGGTTAGGATCGCTATCGGCCGCCTAATTAATGCCGCCGACTTTGAGGTGTCCCTGCATCGAATTAGGTACCATAAAAGCATGCCAACTATCCTTTCCTCCGTATCGGCACCACCAGCCACATCCAACAGCTCCCTCCACTTGCCCCATACTCTCTTGTAGCTGTTCCATGTTGCCGGTGCCAACGATCTCCTGACCAAGGCAGCTATCCCTCTGCTCCAATTTCCCATAAACACTGCGGAATCTCTTCTCCCTTCTTGCGTGCCTCCGTCGCCAACACCCTGAAGCTGTCCCACTGCAAACGAGATAGTGGGTCAGCGATCTTGTTTTCATAGCCTAGGATGTGTTTAGCTTTAAACCAGATGTTTCGACGCAGGCATCCTAAGACTAAGTGCTGTATCAAGCAAATTACCAGTAGTGACGACGCTGTAGTGTTGTTGACTGCTTGCACCACCACCATGTTGTCCTAGAAAAAGATGACCTGCCTATCCGCTAAATCTGCGCCCCATATGTGCAGGGCCACCATTATGGGGAACAGCTCTAGGAATGCAAGTTTTTTTGTAAGGCCCGCAGTTGCCCACTGCTCCGGCCCTGGCTAGAACACATTTGCTGCCAAATTATGCCCCCATACCAGAAGCGCCTGACGCATCCGTATACTGCTCCAACATTCTACTGGACTGTGCCTGTGTATCAGCGCCTTTCCATTAAATGTGCTCAAGAATGCAAGCCAGACCCTGGTGTCCTCCCTCATAGCCTTCGGGATTATACGACAAGCAAAGTTCAGCTTGCCCAGTATCGATTGAAGCCGATGCAGTGTGATCCTCCTGGCCCCAGCCAGTGCTTCAAATTCTTGCTTCAGATTCTCTATTTTGACCATGGGCAAGCTACATTCCATCCTCTGATAATCAATACATATCCCCAGGAATGACAACCTTGTTGTGGGGCCTTTAGACTTCTCATGTGAGAATGGCATGCCGAATTCCCCTAACACTCGGATGAACGTCTCCAAGATAAATGCACAGGTGTCTCTCGCCTCCGGCTCAACGAACAGGAAATCATTCAGATAGTGGGTGATACTGTTAAAACCGACTCCCTCACCGTGAACCATTGTAAGAATGAGCTGAAGGCCTCGAAATAAGTGAACAAGATTGAGCATCCTATGGGCAAACATAGGGCCACAAAATACTCCCCACAAAGCGACAGCCCAACAGGTGTTGGCTATCCAGGAGCACCGGCAGCAGGAGAAAAGCGGATTCAATATCCACTTTGGTTATCAGTGCCCCCCGGCCAAGCTTTTGGACCAATGTGGTGGCGGAGTCAAACTAAGCATATGACACTGAAGACAAGTTCTTGTCTATCCCATCATTCACCAAACTTCCAGCCGGGTACGACAAGTGATGTATTAACCTGAACTTCCCTTCTTCTTTTTTGGGAACTATTCCCAGAGGTGAAACCCTAAGGTTGTCTATGGGGCGTGATCTGAATGGCCCGCCATCCACCTGAACTGTACTTCCTTACTCAGTTTGGTCCATAACACGTCTGGGAATTCTTCAGCCGACTTTAGGTTTTGCGGTTCCTTACCAGACCACATCTTCTTGCAAGTAATTGCAAAACCTTCCAGGAAACCCTCCAACAAAAGCTTCACTGCTGCGGACCTATCGTGTGCCTTACCGTAGTGTCCTAGCCACGGCAACATTGCGTGCAGGCGCACTGGGTCTTGCCCTCTTGTAGACGACTCGTTCTTTCTACCACCCTCCCTTGCTTATTGCATCCCGCCAGTGGATGCTCTCCTCTGCAGCTGGTGCACAGGTGTTGGAATCTGCAGTTAGGCGTACATCTGCAGATGCCTTCATTGAAGGCATAGCAGATTCTGCTGTTAACTCCTGCCGCGGAGGCTCGACTCCCGCCAGCTTAGACACTCGAAAGGGCAACGCCGCCCTCATGGGTGTCATGGCGTTGAGCCAATAGGCAACCGCCTTTTTGTTCCACGACATCGGAGGCCTAGACGCCATGCACTGGCGGAGGTCCTCGTCGTACTTCCACCATGCCATACCCCCGTAAGTCCTGTACTCCCCCCTGATGTCATCCAGTTAGACAAAGAAAGCCAAGCATTGCTCAGGGGTCTTTTCCCTGATCACGCACGCCATTATGGCAAACGCTTGCAGCATATTGTCGAAGGTTCTGGGAATTCATTTTGAGTTCCCTCGCCTGTCTTCCCCCCCTACAACTGCAACTCTCCTGCAGGTCCGTAACGAGAGAGAGCGAGAGGGGAGAGAATAATTCCACAAACTCCCTATGCCATATACGCTCCTTAACTTCTTGAGTAAGATGAGCTCCCAAGTTATCAAGGGGGCATACTACCGTAGGCCTTAGGGACTCGTCCGACACCGCTACAGCGCCTCTTGTATTTGCCATGGGCACCACACGTTCTGGTGCTGCAAACGGTGGGAACCCCCATCCGCATGGCTGATGGGACTGATTGCCCCACAGCTTGAGATGCATCCCCATCTAAGGCCCAGACCCTACCCGCTAAATCGGACACCCAAAGGTCTAACTCCACGTTGTACTTTATGATGCTAGAGCAATGCCCTCAACCCTGTCATCAGTTGAGAGGCGTCCCTGCCCCGACCGTCACCCTCAGTCTGTAGAAATGAGGGCGGGGCTGGTGCCCTTTTCGCACCTGGGCCCTGTGATGGGGGCACTTCCCTGTCCACCTCTCGTGCATCCCGTTGGTGTGTCCTCTCCCGTCTCCTTCTGGAGCTGGCCTCCCACCCAGACCCTGAACACGTGCAACTGCACCAGCAAGAACGCCTGCTTCGAGAGTGAGACCTATCCCTGGTCCTCCTGGAAATTCCAGAAGAACTGTTACTGTGGCACCTGTATCTGTGCTCTACGGGCTGGCGTGCAGGAATCCCTTCTGAAGAGTCACTGACTACATAACCTATCTGTTCGGATGGGACTAACTGCGAAAGTCTGAAACTACCCTGGCCTAAATATACCCGGGAGATATCCATACAATTAAACTAGGATCAGGAACTTGGAGACCACCCTGCCCCGGGCTTCCAGTGTCCCCTACCATTTCACCCCTGACCCTAACCACTGGTTTCTTTTTCCTGTGTGTAGTGTAAAAACGGAGATGGCTATACCTTGCGAAAGATCTGCAAGCTCTGCTGGCCTTGTGGTTCTGGACGACGTGGCCTCGCCCGCCCCTTCCATGACCTCAACCCTGTCCTCCTGCTGCTCTCCTTCACAAGGTGTTTCAATTCTGGTTTCCGCACCTCTGCCATCAAGCTCTGCATTGTTCGTACCTTGATCTTTAGAGAAAGCAGTGTTAGTAGATCCAACCGCTCCCTGTGAAACCCTCCCATGGACTGCAGTTTGTCAATAGAGCCAGATGCTCCAGGGTATTCCCGGCTAACAGCCACCTCAGACTGTGCTCGGGTTGGCCTTTGGGTGCCATCAGTGACCTCTGTGGCTTGTTCTTCGCTCAGGCTGTCCTCCAGCCACTTCACCCCTTGGAGCAGCACTCTAGCCCTGACCATCTTTAACAAGTGTTCCAACTCCCCAGCTTCTACCTGACTCATACTGACCTAGATCACCAAGGAGCACAATGACCATGAACAAATGGGACAACACAGAGACAGACACATGGAGACACACAAAAACAGGAAAGGAAAATAAAAAAGCACAGCAAAAAATAGCCAGAAGGCTGGTAGAGCGTATAACCGGGGAGGCAGATGCAGGATTGGAACCACAGTACTACAAACTAGGCTAAATGCCTAACCACTGAGCAGTAGGGCTATGCAAATAAATGATATAATGAAACAATAAAAACATTATTATAAAATAACCTTAAAAATATAACCAATACTTAGTTTCCTAGATTTAGGGTTATGGGTTAGGGTTTATGGTTAGGGTTAGTGGTTAGGGTTTAGGGGTTAGGGTTTAGGGGATATGGTTTACAGTTAGGGTTAGGGTTAGGGGTTTAGGGTTTATGGTTAGGGGTTCGGGTACTAACAGATGATAAGTTTTACACTAACAACAAATTCACTAAAATCTCGGCCGCGCCTCTAGTGGCTGATGGCTGTCACTTTTGTTGGTCAGAAAACAGGAAAGATCTAAATGTTTTTAACATGCAGATATTATATTCTTATATTATACTTTTGATCCATTAAACACCGACATCTGAACACATTTTTTCTGGTAATTTTGCCAATTGCCCACTAGATGGCAGTAGTGCAAAGTTAAAGGGCCACTGTTGTCCTATATTTACTCTTTTGAAGAAATACACTTGAAAATAGGCAAAATTATTATTTTTTACTTTATTATTTTCTCTCCCATGGCTGAACCAACAAATGCGTATGAAAGAAGAAAAGATGTAATTATATATATATGTGTGCCAGATAATTTTGCTCCTACGAATATCAGCACACAATTTAGGTTTTAAGGATATTTAAAATGCTTTATTGTTTAGTGACACTATTGTTGCTTTTTTGTCTCTCCTGAGGAAATTAAAGGGTCACTGTATAAAGACAAAATGTATATATGTTTGAAAACATTGTGTCTGAGTAAGAACATAATTAATCAGGGACAAAAAGTCATACAACCAGTTTTTAATTAGAAAAACAAATAAAGTAATGAGACTGTATGGACCATGGAGGCAACCATGATACTTTGGTGTTTGTGTGAAGGGAGAGTTTACATTTCTTGAGAGCAGTTCTTGCATCTATTTCTGTGTCTCTGCCTGTGAGGGGGAAGGGGTGAGTTGTCATTTTCAATCATGTCCAATTATCTAACAAAGACGGCTGACTTCTCCCTGTTCCTAACTAAATGTAACAGAATGTGGGTAAAAAAAATAAAATATATTTAATTTAAAAATATTTTTTTATTAAAAAAAGGATATTTATATGGGTTAACTTTGAAAAATAAGAGTGTGCATTTTTCTGTAAATTTAGGAATGAGAAAAAGGGACCAGACTTGGCGGCCATCGCGCACTAGGTGGCGCAGCTGAGATTTTAGTGAACTTCCTATGGCTAGGGTTAGGGCATAGGGTACTGGCAGATAATAAGCTTTACACTGACAAGAAATTCACAGTTGTGAATTATCCTCCCTATCCCTATGCTAAGTGCATCTATGACCAAGCTCTCACCCAATGTCATTAGTGATTTACATTTTTTGCCACCTGAAGTTTTTAAAGCAATGGTTAATTCATAACCATATACACAAGTATTGTCATCATGATGTTTGTGTTAATTAGATCTGACACGTGGTATTCAGTGCTGTGATTAGGTTGAGCATTATTGATAAAATCATATTAATATTAGTGGGGAGCTACACTCATGGACAAAGCTACCTCTGGTGCAGGAGGTGCAATACACCAGGGCCCTCCTCAGTCCAGTTTTTTCCCTATATTATATATATATTTTATTTCTTTGCCCTTCTGGGCACCCTTAGCCTCTCTGCCCCTTGATGGCTTCCTCTGACCCCTGGGCACCTTAACTGCTGTATGTATATATACATGTATATATACTGTATATACATTTGTGTTCACATTTGAACTTCTAAAATAAATTAAAAACCTATTCCCTGCTCAGAATTCCAAGAAATACAGTTATTACACTACATTCTGGGAACCTGGGCAGGAACATGCAAATGTGCCCACAAAGGCTTCACTCTTCAATCCAATATCATTTAAAACATGGCTCCTCATAGGCATATGTATTTTACAGCTTTAAGCAAAGCACAGGATGGATTGTGCACAAGCTAGGAAACCTGCCCAGCTGTATATATATATATATATATATATATATATATATATGGTACAACATTTTGTTTTGCACCGGGGCCCTCCATTCATTAGCTCCGCAACTAAAAATCAGAGTAAGAAAAAAAAAAAAAAGCCTAGATACTACGTTAATGTGGAATATTAGCTGGTTTATAAAATAATGATTAGCCATGGCCAATTACTATCTGATAAACACCTTACTGGGTGAGACGAGGACTCCCTAACTGTGCACTTCTCCACAAAATCCATAAGACCAATAAAAGTAAAGAGGTTCATAGGTATATTATATTCCTAGTGAAATCCAGAAATCTCCCCTTTAAATAAGCAAAGTAGTTCCATGTGTGATAACAAGAACAGTCTGGTGGGATGAGCTCTTGAGCTGACTGACAGGCAAAATGTAGTAAAATAAATGTATTTTTCTCTTACTAAATTACCTTTTAATAACTTCCACTTGCAGATATTCATATTTTATTGGTACTTTACTATCGTATTAAATTGTGATCCCTACTCTGGCCCTTTAAAGAAGCTCATTGGTTACATTATTTCTTCATGGCATTCAGAATAACCAACCTTGACAATGGGATCATGTATTTAAAAAGCAAATTAAAAAACCACAACCTTTACACTTTGAATATTCATATACGATTATAATTTATTTCTTCTCTGACATTTCGACTTTCTCAGAAATGTGTGAGCTCCTCATAAGTTCCATTAAAAGCACTGGCAGTTTTAGATACCACGTTTCCATTGTACATTCTAAGTCCCCTCCCATGAGCACCCCTCCCATGAGCAGAAGCCAAAATGGCAGATCCCACTGCAGTATAATTACATATAAAAGTTGATTCCATTTTAATGATATGACTGTAGTGTGGAGCTGGGACGTCAGGGCAGGGTGTTGCAGGAAGGAAGTGAGTGGGTAGTTGCTAGATAACTGTTGCCGATGGTTACAAGGTACCGTATAGGAGTGAATGCTGTTTAGGGCCTATAGAAGCAGGTCTATAAGAAAAGGGATTATTTAAATGTTTTAAATGTATATATATATATATATATATATATATATATATATATATATATATATATATATATATACACATGTTTGAAAATGGCTATGGATTGAAGAACAAGGCATTTGTGGGAACATTTGCATGTCCCAGCTCAGCTTCCAAGAATGCAGTATAATACCCGTTTATCTCGGAATTCTGAGCTGGAAGCAGGTTTTTTAACTTGCTTTAGACATTCAAATACATACATACATACATATATCAACTATAATAATTGTAGTAAGTGTGTAACGCTCCATGGGAGCCTACACGCTTACCACTTCCTAATTCCGTACAGAGCTGCGCGCATGCACAGTTCTGTATGGACGCTGCAAGCGCACGCATTGCGCGAGCTGCAGTGGGGGGTGGGGGGGAAGACACAGGAGAGGGGGGTGGAAGACACAGGGGAGGGGGAGGAAGACGAGGGAGAGGAAGACACAGGGGAGAGGGGAAGTGGGAAGGAAGACACAGGGGAGGGGGGAAAGACACTGGGGCGGGGAAAAGACACAGGGGAGGGGGGAAGAAGCACAGGGGAGGTAAGAGACACAGGGGAGGGGAGAGGGAGAAAGAGACATGAGAGGGAAGAGAGAGGAGAGACACAGGAAGGAAGGGGGGGGGGAGACGCAGGAGGGGGAGGGAGATAACAATTATTAGAGCAATTTGCTAGTATATATATATATATATATATATATATATATATATATATATATATATATATATATATATATATATATAAGTGCATTAGGCAGACACTTCTCAGTCATCCTAAAGTATATACAGATCAAATGCTGTCCTGATAATAAAAAGATGTCATCAAACCTTAGATAACAACTCTGTCTGAGTCTGTCCTGATAATGTGCATTGACTAGATTACTATCCATTTGATAGGCATCCAGTGCTGTTGAAGCCTGTGCTCATAAAGTGCAGTAAAAGGTCACCTTATCCTTTAATTACAATCTACAAGTGAGATACAGAAAATAATTTAGCTGCTTTCATTGGAACATGGCAAATCTAAGTGCCAGCATTTTGCTAAGACTGATAGAAATCTTAGAATTTTACAAGATACCTCCCAAGCGCAAGCAAGGCAATGGTTGCTCACCGTACAGTATAATTGCATAGAATTGTTAATATTTAAAGTGCCACTGTAATGTCCTAACAAAAGGAGGTAATTAAGCATTGGCCATTAACAAAACTCTTATTCATTGATTTAAAAAAGTATTTTCAATATGTACTTACTTTTACTTTGATCTTTAAAAGGAAAATAAATATTGAAAAGCCTTTTTTAAATCACTGAATAAGAATTTTATTAATGATCAATGCTTAATAAAAGCAGCTAACTCCCCTTGTTAGGACATTACAAGGGCATTTTAATCTAGTGGTCCTGTAGATCTTGATGGGGAGAGGATGGTTTGATGGACTATAAAGAGATAAAACAAATAGTCCCTGTATGTGTTTGCACACTGCAACTTGTGCAGACATAGACTGTGTAGGGCTGGATGTGCAGTGTAGTGTCCTAGCCTATTAGTGACCACATCTTCTTAACAGGTTGCAGAATGTTGCAAAGAGGTCACTGGTTGGTTAGTGTGAGACACTGCGCAGTCAGTACTACAGAGTCTGTGTCCTCATGAGCTGCAGAGTTCAGACCCAAATGGAGAAAATTGTGTTGGTACTAATAAAGGATAATTATATAATACTAATAATATAATCTTGAGCCTGTGAGCCAGAGCCACCTCCTCTGTTGACCTTATAGGGGGTGGATACAATCAGCAGCTAAAAAGCATTTTTTTATATTGAATATACCTTTTTTTTTTAAATCATGGAATATGTATTGTATTAATGATCAATGCCTAATTAAAACATCTAGCTCGTCATGGCACTGCATTGGTCCTATAATTACATTCTAAACACAGTCTGCTCATTATAACAATAAAGTGATTCTATATATACATTCACAGCCTTATTTAATTGTGATTTGGCCAATTGAATAGGGCTCTATTTAAGCACATAGGGCCTCACTCAATTGCAATTTGGCCAATTGAATAGGGCTCTAAATATTTAGAGGCCTATTCAATTGGCCAAATCGCAATTGAATGAGGCCCATAGCATATTTTTTAGATACGTTTTTAGTTAGTGAAGACCTATTTTTTGGATAGAAGTTCACTAACTAAAAACTTCTGTAAAAAAAATATGCTGTGTGCTTAAATAGAGCCCTATTCAACTGGCCGAATCGCAATTTAATAAGGCTGTCAGTGCCTATTAACTAAGGGCCTCATTCAATTGCGATTTTCCCAATAGAATAGGGCTCTATATAAGCACACAGCATATTTTTTTACAGAAGTTTTTAGTTAGTGAAGACATTTCTTTTGGATAGAAGTTCACTAACTAAAAAACTTCTGTAAAAAAAAAATGCAATGTGCTTATATAAAGCCCTATTCAATTGGGAAAATCGCAATTGAATGAGGCCCTAAGTCTAGTTCTTCAGCAGAGCACACACCACCTGTATGGTTATTACTTTCTGGCCATGACACTCCACCCCTGCAGGCAAATAGAGATGTGCGGGGTCAGGACACGGCCCACCAAACACAAATGACTTTCCAATAGCAGTTAGATCGGCTGCAGAGTAATCGAGCTGTAGCCATATTGATTTCAGATACTGGCGCGCAGCGTACGGATCCTGCCCTGAGTGTCATGATATATGTGTGTGTTTAACTGCTGGCTAATAACTAATGATAGAGTCCAGAGATATCCGTGTTATATTACTGGGTGTCATGTACAGTAAAAAGGAGGATTTGTATCAATATCCAACTATTTCTGTGTTAAAAAATCACAAATCAGTCAAAATAATATTTCAAGTACCCCGGTATGATAAAAATGTAAAGTCAGAAACTGCAGGGAAATGGCATTGAGCTTGTTTTTAATTAAAAATAAAATAAATTTCCGTGCCCAGGTCATGATCATGGCAAGATTTGTCTTTAGGCCAGCTAAGCATCCGTCTGGGGGGTGCTTCACTGGGAAGGGCGCCTCTTTTCATACTTTAAAATATTGCAAATTAAAATAAATTATAAAATAAAATAAATGTTAGTGTCTCTTCGGGACCCTGGAAACACCAATGATCATGGACGGAATTCTCATTACGCCAACTAGGCAGATGCCTAGGGGTGCTTCACAGTGAAGGGCGTCTTGTTTCATACTTCAAAATATTCCTTATTAAAAAAACAACAGAAAATAAATATTGGTGCCTCGGCTGGACACTGGAAACAGGCATGCTTATGGAAAGATTTCTCCTTAGGTCAACTAGGCAGTCTCCTAGGGGCGCTTCACTGTGAAGGGCGCCTCATTTACTTCAAAGTATTCCTTGGCATCAAAAAGTAAATACTGCAGTTCCCTGCTAGGAGGCAAGCGCCTGGAATTTGAGAGTTACAAGAGAGAGGAAGCTGTTGTGCCTAAGGGCGCCAGGGTGGTAAATCCAGCCCTGCCCACGAAGGTTGTTGCATGCATAGGAGGGATGTTTATATTTCTGCAGTTATACTTGCGAGCTCTCTTGTTTTGAACATATTTGTTGAAAAGGGGAGGGTAGTAAATACCAAAAGGTCTAATTGTGTAAGAAATCCATCCCAACATAGGCGGAGCTACTGCCTGTGAAAACGGTGCAAGGCACCAAGGCCCCTGACCCCACAGGGGACCCCTGTGGCCCTCCAGTGGCCCCCACAGATCTCTCTGTGCCACCTGCGGATTCTCTGTGGCCCCCGCAGATACCCTGTGTCCCGCACGGATTCCATGTGGCCCCATGGGCCCCTGTGGCCCCAGTGGATCCTTTGTGGCCCCAGCGGGTCACCTGGGGCCCCTTATGGCCCAGTGTAGCCCCTCACAGGCTCCGGGGGCCCCGCTGTGCCCCCTGCAAGCCCAGTGCCCCCCACAGCCCCTTATGGCCCCCGCAGACCTCCCGTGGGCCCCCTGCAGCTCTTTATGGCCCACTGTAGTCCCCCAGGTGCCCCCATCAAGCCCTGTGGTCCTCATGGCACCTTATGGACCCCACGGACCTCCCATGGGTCCCATGCAGACTCTTATTGCTAACTGTGGTCCACCACTGGCTCCAGGGGCCCCCTGTGCTCCCTGTAGGCCATGTGGCCCACACGGCCCCTTATGGCACCTGCAGACCTCCCATGGGTCACCTGCAGCCCCTTATGGCCCACTGTGGTCCCCCACTGTGCCCCTGCAGGCCCTGTGGCCCTCACGGACCCTTATAGCTCCCGTGGACCATTTGTGGCCCCTCGTGGACTTCTGCGGCCTCCTGTGGCCCCTTGCGGACCTCTGCGGCCTCCCTCAGCCCCCTGTGACCCCCACAACCCCCTGTGGCCTCCCTCTGCCACCTTGTGGCCCCCACAGTCCTTGCTGGCCCCTGCAGCCCCCTCGTACGTTTATTTTTATATATATATATATATATATATATATATATATATATATATATATAGACACAGACCCACATTTTTATATATATTTTTTTTCTGCCACTGACTCTCACTATTCAGTAATTAAGAAAATGCCCTCAGGCACCAAGCTATCATGACAAGATGGAAAATTTCTTTAAAAAAAAAAAAGATTTTGTTTAAAAAATGATTTCAATCTCATGGTATAAGTAAGTGCTAATGTTGTTTACATACTTCACTAATATTTCAGTTTCTTTTTTTTTTTAAATGAGGTCATATAATTTCATTAGTCTTTGATTAACCTTGGATGCAGATAGGATCTCGATTTAGTTCTATTAAAAAAAGTGCCACAATATTAACACGTTTAGCAATAGGATTAAATGGATCTCATAATGAAATGCCCTGGACTGGTCCTAAACTTAAAATATATGTTTTTGAATATTTACACGGGAAAAAGTGGATAAATAATAAAGCTACTAATCAACTTCCTACGGTGGAGCAGACTTTGAATACACAGGAAGTTTCTTTTTGTCCAATGACTGCTGAAATCTCAGTACTTTCAATAGGACTAATGGAAAGTGTTTGCAAGTACACAGCCGCCAGAGAGAGCATCTGAAAAAGCAGCTCAGTAAAGGAAATGGAACACTGCAGTAAATAATAATTGGTTAAAAAAATAAGAAAATGTAAATGTTTTGTGTATTTTATTGGTTTCTAAAACATTTAGCTCCTTATCAAATGGACTGTGTAGGAACAATAACACTGCACGTCTGCTCTGTGCATTATTAAAGGGATACACACGTGGGGCAGTTTTACATATTCCTGATGTATACCAGGCCCCTGGAGGTGTTGTACTCCGTGCATAACACATGGAAATTGATTTTGTGCATTGAAATACAGCAGCAGATAGAATTCCTGAGCACTACAGGGATGCTGAAGGTGCAAAACCTGGAGTAATTGTCCCAGGGCCAGGCTGTCCATCACGCCTCCCCCTCACAGTACAGACAGAGATTGATATACACACTGTGCTGCCACTTAAACAATAATTCACTGCACGAACATGCAATTTTCCTACTAACAATAATGTTACTATATATATATATATATAAATATATATATATATATGTATATATACTGTATAGTTGAACTAATTGCGAGTTTGTTGGTAACGCTATGTTAAAAGTTACGGGCTTGCGCATGCGCAAGGAGGCCCGAAAGTTACGGGTTCGCCGAGGTCTGCAATGAGCACCGGAAGCGCAATGAGTGCCTAAGGTGCTCATCGCGACACTAGCAAGGTAGAAGGGGGAGAGTCTCCAAACGGCTTCCGATTTACGGTCTTGAAAAAAATTTCCCCCAATTTTTTTTTCAAGCCCGTAATTCAAATGTAACCGTCGACAATCTTTTTTCAAGCCCGGAGTCCATAAGTGAGCTTGGCAGCTAATTTGCTAATCACTTGGCGTCTTTTGGCGGCCTCCCAACGCATTCCGAGTTACGGGCTTGAAAAACAATGGCGGCTGTAAAAAACGTAACAATTTTTTGGGTCAGTAACTTGAAAGAACTTTGCGGACTTGGGGAATTGATCAATTTCCCCAAGCCCGCAAATGTTTTCACAACTGTAAATGGCAAAAATAGCACAGGGAAGGGGGAGGGGGGAGAAAGACACAAGGGAGAGAGAGGGGGAAAGAGACACAGGGGAGGGAGAGGAGGGAAAGATACACAGAGGAGGGAAAGATAAACAGGGGAGGAAGAGGGGGGAAAGAGACACAAGGGAGGGAGAGGGGGGAGAAAGACACAGGGGAGGGAGAGGGGGAAAGAGACACGGTGGAGGTAGAGGGGGAAAGAGACACAGGGGAGGCAGAGGAGGGAAAGATACACAGGGGAGGAAGAGGGCGGAAAGAGACACAAGGGAGGGAGAGGGGGGAGAACGACAGGGGAGGGAGAGGGGGAAAGAGACACAGGGGAGGGAGAGGGGTAAAGAGACACAGGGGAGGGAGAGGAGGGAAAGATACACAGTGGAGGGAGAGGAGGGAAAGATACACAGTGGAGGGAGAGGGGAGAAAGAGACACAAGGGAGGGAGAAGGGGGAGAAAGACACAGAGGAGGGAGAGGGGGAAAGACTCACAGGGGAGGGAGAGGGGGAAAAAGACACAGGGAAGGGAGAGGAGGGAAAGTAACACAGGGGAGAGAGAAGAGTTACAGGGGAGGGA
Organism: Discoglossus pictus; assembly: GCA_027410445.1. NCBI lineage: Eukaryota > Metazoa > Chordata > Amphibia > Anura > Alytidae > Discoglossus > Discoglossus pictus. Next base: position 21,062,407 of record CM050168.1, read on the forward strand.
GAGGGGGAAAGAGACACAGGAGAGGGGGTGGGGGGGAAGAGACACAGGGGAAGAAGAGGGAAGAAAGAGACTCAGGGATGGGGGTGTAACGGAGTTGGAACACGAAGTCCAGTATCTCCGCTGGTATACAGTAAAATATCCAAGAAGCACTGCAGTCTCACAAGCCCCAACCTCCCATATTGGACGACACTCAATTGGGAGTCAAAGAATACCGTCTTTATTTTGTTATGCAGAAATATATATACACCTCTTTCCACAGGCAATACACATCCCCCATATTTGGCCACACAATACACATAGAGAGACAATAGGTGTGGTCACACCTCCCTGAGGCTACCTGGCTATTTTGATACAATCAGACATTGATCAGATTATACTTCTCTTTAGGTCTCATAATGAAAACACTTTATACAATATACTTCCTTATCTTATGAGGAGTCTCTGTAATAGGATTATCTATTAGCCTAGTAGCTGTAATATTCTGAGCCAATATATTCTGTAGAACATAAAACAACATATCTACAGTACAGCAATGTGATCATATTTTAACCATAAGAATAAAATAACCATAAAACAGGGTAAAACAGTGCTGGGTTCCGTTACAGGGGGTGGGGGGAGAGAAACAGAGAAGGGATAGGGAGGAAGATACACAGGGGAGGAAGAGGGGGGAAAGAGACACAGGGGAGGGAGTTGGGGGGAAAGAGACACAGGGAAAGGAGAGGGGGAAAGAGACTCAGGGGAGGGAGTGGGGGAAGAGACACAGGGGAGGTATAGGGGAGAAGAGACACAGGTGAGGGAGAGGGGGAAAGAGACACAGGGGAGGGAGAGGGAGGCAAAGAGAAAGGGGCAAGAGCGTTAGTCTGTAACGTTGCACAGTTACAGGCTTGCGCATTTGCGCAGAATTGCCCTCATTGCGAGGCCCGTAAAGTAAAGGGGGAAAGGCTCGTATTGTGTGGCAAACAGCATTGCCAGGCTTTACATTTTTGACGGGCAAGTTGCTAGTATTAATATGATTCCTTTTTCAGTGGTCATGACATTTTATAGATACATTAGTAACAAATGAAAGTCATATGAAAAATACTTTTTATAAGAAGCTTTTCAGATCCACCAGGCATGGTCTGATATCTCATTGTGATAGGTGGTTGTTGGTATTAACTGCTAGTTGCCCCTTTGCCTGCATTGCTTGCAGTTTAAAGCCACAGGCGAATAAAAAGACTGAGGGTGTGCAAAACCCAGGGCAGGGGTGGGCAACTACGGGGGCCAACAACAGTCCAGGATTTTAAGATCTCTCTGTATCCAGGTTATTTTTGTTTACTGTATTGTTCCATTTTTTTCTCAGCTGATTCTTTCTACTACTTTCTTATGTGAGCTTTACATTACTTCTATTGAAATGACTGGTAGTTTTAGATGCCACATTCCTCTTGTGCAGCCTCCTGTACATTTCCCCTTCAGGAAACTGATTACCGGATACACAATGATAGATTCCATTGCAGCAGAATTACATATAATTTAGTTCTTTTACATAATAAAAACATTCAGATCTGTAAAATAAATACATTATCACATTGTCCAAATAAAGGTAAAATGAGGAAAAATGTAGGCTTTCTTGGTATATGTAAAGACTTGGCGTTTTAGCATTAAATGGCAGAGGAATAGTGTCCTTTCCTGCTGCCCACCCGCCAGGCCTCTGTGTACAGCCAGCGTATTCCTGATTCATTCTCCTTGTTTTAATCTTTAAATAACTCCCATTTCAGTCTCGAGCCGCATGACACAATACCGTATGAGCGGCACCTTGCTGTGCTTATGTGAGATAAAAGAGACGGATAATACGGCCACTAATCACAATCACTATAGAGCTATATCCACAATCACAGGCCTAGGCCTAGGGCCGAGCAAGTCAAGGGGCAACAATGCACAAATACTGCTGAGCACCACAGGTATCTATCTATGTATCTATCTATCTCTCTATCCGTCTATCTATCTATATCTATCTACAGTGGATATAAAAAGTCTACACACTTCTGTTAAAATGTCTGGCTTCTGTGCTGTAAAAAAACGAGACAAAGATAAATCATTTCAGAACTTTTTCCACCTTTAATGTGACCTATAAACTGTACAACTCAATTGAAAAATAAACTGAAATCTTTTAGGTAGAGGGAAGAAAAAAAAAAGGAAAATAATGTGGTTGCATAAGTCTGCACACCCTCTTATAACTGGGGATGTAGCTGTGTTCAGAATTAAGGAATCACATTCCAAATCGTGTTAAATAGGAGTCAGCATACACCTGCCATCATTTAAAGTGCCTCTGATTAACCCCAAATAAAGTTCAGCTGCTCTAGTTGGTCTTTCCTGAAATTTTCTTAGTCGCATCCCACAGCAAAAGCCATGGTCCACAGAGAGCTTCCAAAGCATCAGAGGGATCTCATTGTTAAAAGGTATCAGTCAGGAGAAGGGTACAAAAGGAATTTCCAAGGCATTATATATACCATGGAACACAGTGAAGACAGTCATCATCAAGTGAAGAAAATATGGCACAACAGTGACATTATCAAGAACTGGAGCTCTCTCCAAAATTTATGAAAAGATGAGAAGAAAACTGGTCTGGGAGGCTACCAAGAGGCCTACAGCAACATTAAATGAGCTGCAGGAATATCTGGCAAGTACTGGCTGTGTGGTACATGTGACAACAATCTGCCGTATTCTTCATATGTCTGGGCTGTGGGGTAGAGTGGCAAGATGAAAGCCTTTTCTTACGAAGAAATACAACCAAGCCAGGCTACATTTTGCAAAAACACATCTGAAGTCTCCCAAAAGCATGTGGGAAAAGGTGTTCTGGTTTGATGAAACCAAGGTTGAACTTTTTGGCCATAATTCCAAAAGATATGTTTGGCGCAAAAACAACACTGCACATCACCAAAAGAACACCATACCCACAGTGAAGCATGGTGGTGGCAGCATCATGCTTTGGGGCTGTTTTTCTTCAGCTGGAACTGGGGCCTTAGATATGATAGAGGGAATTATGAACAGTTCCAAATACCAGTCAATATTGGCACAAAACCTTCAGTCTTCTGCTAGAAAGCTGAACATGAAGAGGAACTTCATCTTTCAGCATGACAACGACCCAAAGCATACATCCAAATCAACAAAGGAGTGGCTTCACCAGAAGAAGATTAAAGTTTTGGAATGGCCCAGCCAGAGCCCAGACCTGAATCCGATTGAAAATCTGTGGGGTGATCTGAAGAGGGCTGTGCACAGGAGATGCCCCGCAATCTGACAGATTTGGAGTGTTTTTGCAAAGAAGAGTGGGCAAAAAATGCCAAGTCAAAATGTGCCATGCTGATAGACTCATACCCAAAAAGACTGAGTGCTGTAATAAAATCAAAAGGTGCTTCAACAAAGTATTAGTTTAAGGGTGTGCATACTTATGCAACCATATTATTTTATTTTTATATTTTTTCTTCCCTCTACCTAAAAGATTTCAGTTTGTTTTTCAATTGAGTTGTACAGTTTATAGGTCACATTAAAGAAAAAGTTCTGAAATTATTTATCTTTGTCTCATTTTTTACAGCACAGAAACCTGACATTTTATCAGGGGTGTGTAGACTTTTTATATCCACTCTATCTATCTATCTATCTATCTATCTATCTATCTATCTATCTATCTATCTATCTATCTATCTATCTATTTATCTCTCTCTCTCTCTCTCTCTCTCTCTATCTATCTATCTATCTATCTCACAGTAAAGGCCCAAATTGTGAAATAAAATAAATGTGTCCTATAAATAAAAAATAATTTGAAATTGGTTGTTATTAAACAAAATATTAAAGGGATATGGAAGGTTCCTGGATGTTACTGGGTATATAATATCCCAGTGTATCTATTTACTTTTATGTACTTTATTTTAATAAGAAGTTCTTATAGGCTCTGCCTTTTTTCTGCCTAAAATCTTACAAATAGTTCCTAATTATTAGTCAAGTTATTAGTCTCATAGCAACCAATTAGTGTCAACATTGTGTAACATGCTTCTTGAGAGAGGTCCCTGACAGGCTAATTTGAAACACTGCTTTTCACAGTCTGTGTATTCATGAGCTGCAGGTACAAATTGTATGATTTAGGCAGAGAAGTAAATAGATACACAGGTATATTATATACCTAGTATTATCCATATCCCTTTAATATGTAAGTACTAGCGGGGTTCCCTGGTGGTCCAGTGGTTTCCCACTGTGAACTAGGTTTGATTCCAGTCAGGGAACCAAGAGGTCACACCACCCTGAAGCCAAGCAGAGTTAGGCACGGTCAGTACTTGGACGGGAGACCACCTAGGAATAACAGGAGCCTAATGCTGTGGCCCACTGGAGAAGGAACTGGCAACCCACTCCAGTATCTATGCCATGAATACCAAGTGGATCATCATGGTGTGTTACGGTCCATGCAGTCCTAAAGAGTCAGAAACAACTGAACGGCACATATAGAAAAACGGAATAGGTAGTAGATACAATGAGCTGTCTTCCAGTGGAAGTTGGTCGATCAAACCAAGTTAAGTAGTTTAAGCATGCCCAGGATAGGCATAAGCCAAGCAGACCTATTGGTTCCTGTCGCTGTCAGATCTACGTGTGCTGTAAATAAGTGGCGCGTCCTCGTCTGTCTTGTGCAGCTGGAGACCTCCTCATACCCATTAAGGATGAGCCCCTATTTACTGCGCTCCGGCTCCATGTAAATTACATGGAGTGCTTGCACCTCTGCAGCCCTCCTGACGCAGCCCCCATAAATCCTGGCAGTCACAGCCATTAAATCACTGCTAGAGGGGGCTGTGATAACCCTCTCGGTAATGGCAGCTGGGGCCGCGGCGCTCTCATCTCTCAGTGTAGAGGCAGCTGGGAGTTTGTGTACAAGTTACCTAGGAAAACATGGCTTTATTATTATGTATTATTGTATGAAGCTCTTTTAAAGAACCACTCTATTTAAAGGGACTCTGACTATACAGACTATACATTGTACTAGCAGTTTTTCTTTATGGTTAATCATTTCTGAAATATTCTGAAATAATTACATTTTTGGCTCCTGTATGCTAATGTGCAGCTCAGTATGGTAATATGCTGCTAGAGTACTTGATAATGGTGCCAAATAACATTGGTGGTCTTTATTGTGGCCACTATTCTTATATAATAAAAAAATGTTTTTACTAACAATTCTTCCATCGCCCTATTCTATTTCATTCCCCAGATATTCTCTAGAGTGAGGGCCTCATTCAATTGTGATTTTCCCAATTGAATAGGGCTCTATATAAGCACAGAGCATATTCATTTTACAGAAGTCTTTAGTTAGTGAAGACCTTGCTTTTGGATAGAAGTTCAGTAACTAAAAACTTCTGTAAAAAAAATATGCTCTGTGCTTATATAGAGCCCTATTCAATTTAATAAGGCTGCTAATCTTTAATCCTTATATAGTGACGCGTCCCCAATGTGGATGTCTACCAGCGATTTCTTGGAACCTTCTTATAATTTAGTGGTAGTCTTTTTGTCCCACTTCCTTTCCCCTTTCGCTCCTCCTTTTTTCCCCTTCTATTTTAATGTGTATTTTCTAATCTATTGGGCTCTGTGTTTTCGTTTCTTCCTTTTTTGATTAAACGGGTTCAATTCTTCAACGCTGCATTTATATTTACAAATTACCCCCAAACAAACAGTGATTTCATTTCTTAAGAAGAAAAGGAGGGTTGTCACAGGAAAATATATAATAAAATATGTACATTACCTTTTATATTCAATTATATGTGTGAGCTGCCATTTTATTTTCTGCTAATGCTCTTCCCTAGATGGTAGAAGAATTTAAATGCTGTGCTTAAATGCAGTTTCCATCTACACAATGACAGTGTGGCAGCCAAGTCTGCCAGTAGTGATAGTAATGGATGTCTCATTCGTTTACACAGAAACTAACAGCCTTATTAAATTGCAATTTGGCCAGTTAAATAGGGCTCTATATAAGCACAGAGCATATTTTTTTACAGAAGTTTTTAGTTGGTGAAGACCTTGCTTTTGGATAGAAGATCACAAACTAAAAATTTCTGTAAAAAAAAAAAAAATGCAATAGGCAACCCACTCCAGTATCTCTGCCATCAATACCAAGAGGATCATCATGGTGTGTTTCGGTACATGAGGTCACGGAGAGTCGGACACGACAGAATTATGCAAACTGAAAATACAGAGGAGGAAAAAAATCATATAGATATTTTTCAATTGGGGAAATAATACATTGTGATGTCTCTCCTGGCCCTGGAGGAATCCATGATACTTGTGTGAGATGAGAGCTTATATTTCTGGAAAGCTATGGTTGCATCCTCCGATGCAATCTCCTGCTTCAGGGTAGACTGGAGAATGGGTGTGGAGTCAATTTTAATCTTATCCTTATCAATCAGAGGCTCTGACTCCCTCCACTAATATCAACTAATAGCCACTGTTGTGATGTATCAAACACAAAATGGATTCCTCTACTCATAAACATTCTTCAAAAATTCAGATCCCCCCTCCAAAAAAATGTCCATGACCAATATTGTTAGTTTGGTACATACTTGACGAACAAGTGTCTATTTTCTGCATCTGGAGTGTTCCTTTAAGGCTCTTGTACCAATAAGCATCTAATGCATGTGAGTGTTTCCAAGACGGACCAAATCACCCTCATCTCTGCTGCGTCTCGCCCTTCATTACAGCTCTGACGCCCATTAATCCTCTGCAGGGTGAGGGTGGGAGGGGGTCCTATAAATCCCACCAGAGAACATGGCTCTGATGAGATATCGATTGATTGAGAAGTGGAGGGAGCTCGGGCCGAGGTGCTGCAGGTGACGGAGGACATGAGCTCCTCGCACTTCATTATATAATAACACAATGATTAACCCCTTCCTGGAGTCACCAAGACCTAGAAGATACAACACAACAATGTAACACAGCAATGTAACAATGTAACAATGTAACACAGCAATGTAACAATGTAACAGTGTAATACCACAATATAACAATGTAACAATGCGCCACAGCAATGTAACAATGTAACACTGCACCACAGCTATGTAACAATGTAACAGCAATATAAGAATGTAACCATGTACAAAAGCAATGTAACAATGTGCCACAACAACGTTACAATGTAACACAGCAATATAACAATGTAACAATGCGACACAGCAATGTAACAATATAACACAGCAATATAAAAATGTAACAATGTAACACAGCAATATATCAATGTAACCATGTACCAAAGCAATGTAACAATGTGCCGCAGCATTGTAACAATGTAATACCGCAATATAACAATGTAACAATGTACCACAGCAATGTAACAATGTGCCACAACAACATTACAATGTAACACAGCAATATAACAATGTAACACAGCAATATAACAATGTAACCATTACCAAAGCAATGTAACAATGTAACAATGTACCACAGCAATGTAACAATGTGCCACAACAACATTACAATGTAACACAGCAATATAACAATGTAACAATGTAACACAGCAATATAACAATGTAACCATTATCAAAGCAATGTAACAATGTAACAATGTAACACAGCAAAGTAATAATGTAACAATGTGCCACAGCATTGTAACAATGTAATACCGCAATATAACAATGTAATAATGTAACACAGTAATATAACAATGTAACAATGTACCACAGCAATGTAACAATGTAACACAGCAATGTAACAATGTAACGATGTACTACAGCAATGTAACAATGGAACAATGTAACACAGCAATATAACAATGTAATATAGCAATATTACAATGTAACACAGCAAGGTAACACAGCAATATAACAATGTAACACAGCAATGTAATAATGTAATACAGCAATATAACAATGTAACACAACAATGCAACACTGCAATGCAACAATGTACCACAGCAATGTAACAATGTAACACAGCACTGTAGCACAGCATTGTAACAATGTAATACAGCAATATAAAAATGTAACACAACAATGTAACACAGCAATGTAACAATGTAATACAGGAATACAACAATGTACCACAACAATGTAACAAAGTAACAATGTAATACAGCAAAATAACACTGTAACACAAAAATGAAACACAGCAATGTAACAATGTAATACAGCAAAATAACACTGTAACACAAAAATGAAACACAGCAATGTAACAATGTAATACAGAAATATTACAATGTAACACAACAATGTAACACAGCAATGTAACATTGTAACAATGTACCAACGCAATGTACCACAACAATGTAACAATGTAACACAACAATGTGATACAGCAATTTTACAATGTAACACAACAATGTAACACAGCAATGTAACAATGTAACACAGCAATGTAATAATGTAATACAGCAATATAACAATGTAACACAACAATGTGATACAGCCATATTACAATGTAACACAACAATGTACCACAACAGTGTAACAATGTAATACAGCAATATAACAATGTAACATAACAATTTAACACAGCAATGCAACAATGTAACACAGCAAATGTAACACTCAATGTAACAATGTATCACAGCAAAGGTTCCTGTATATGCAACATTGAAAAGTACACAGGCTGAATTTGGGTGTTTTTTTGCATATAAACTAGTAACAACGAATTATAAACAGTGGCAGAAATAGCGAACGGAGGACCCCAGGTCAAAATAATTATCCCCCCCCCCTTACATACCTGTAGTAGTTTATAAAAAATACAATATAGATATATTTTATTTACTCCAGTTAATAGAAGGCCTCTACATGGGCCCTGGTGCTTTGTACCTACTGCACCAGCAGTAAGCCTGCCATTGATTGTGACTATAATGATTTATACATATATATATATTTCAGCAATAATTGGGAGTTTTGCTGTGTTGATAAATCATTTATTCATATTTGTAAATATCCAACTAAGAGAGCTCAAGGTTAGGCAGCTGCCGCAAAGGCAAATAAGATACTGTCCTATATACAATGGGACAGATGCCAGGCAAGATATTAGAATTTGATAGGGATATACAGAAAGACCATTGTACTCTGCCTATTTTGTCTACCCAGATACTTGACTTAATTAATAAAATTACCTTATACATATCCCAAGCACTGTGTTTGTCCCTACCATGTCCACTTATCCTTTACTCTTGCTATAAGACAGGGCCATCGGAACTGGGGAGGGGATGGGGGGAAAACTCCCACCAGGTTATATGGTTTTATATATATATAAATATACTAGTCAAGTGTCCGTCACAAATTAAGGGATAATATTTGATTTTTCTACCCCCCTCCCCTCCCCTGTGTCTCTTCCCCACTCTCCCTCCGCTTTGTTTCTACCGCCCCTCTCCCTCCTCTTTGTCTATTCCCATTCCTGTCCTTCCCCCGAGTCTCTTCTCCCCCTCTCTCTCCCCTGTGTCTCCCCCTCTCCCTTGTGTCTAGTTCCCATCCATCTCCCTCCCCTATGTCTCTTTCCCCTCTCTTCCTCCCTGTGTCTCTTTCTTTCCTCTCCCTCCCTGTGTCTCTTTCACCCCTCTTCCCCTATGTGTTTCCCCCCTCCCCTGTGTTTCCCCCCTCTTCCTCTCCCCCTCTATCTCTTCCCCCTCACACTTCTCTGTGTCTCTTCTCTCCCTCCCCTATGTCTCTTTCCTCCCTCTCCCTCCCAGGTGTCTCTTCTCCCCCCTCTTCCTCTCCCCTCTATCTCTTCCCCCTCACACGCCTCTGTGTCTCTTCTCTCCCTCCCCTATGTCTCTTTCCTCCCTCTCCCTCCCATGTGTCTCTTTTCCACCTCCAGCACACGATCTCTCGCCCCTCCTGTGTCCTCCCTATTTCTTCTCCCCTCCTTCTCTCTCCTTCCCTCTCCCTTGAGAGCCTCGCAATGAGAGCCTCCTCACCATGCGCTAAGCACATGCACAGCTTTTGACGCTAATTGCGGGCCTTGTCATGCGCAACCCACAAACTTTGCGACCGTTTCCCTCAAACTCGAAGTACGACAACTATATTAGTGATAGTAGGATTCTCAGCTTGTGTATAAACCTTGGCTTTGCATTAAAGCTGTGTAATAAAGCAGGCATAAGCTTAAAGGAAGCCATGATTAAAATGGTTATAGATTGAAGAACGAAGCATTTGTGGGCACATTTGCATGTCCCAACTCAGCTTCCCAGAATGCAGTGTAATAACTCTTTCTCTGAATTCTGAGCTGGAAGTAGGTTTTTTAACTTGTTTTAGACATTCAAATGTGAACACAGGTGTACTATTTAGTTACTATATATATATATATATATATATATATATATATATTATATATATATATATATATATATATATATATATATATATATATATATATATATATTTAGTTTTAGATATTTAACACAGTGTCTACCACTTACTTTGTACTTATCCCAGGTGTCTAGTAGGAGGATCACAACGTGCATCATGGTGCTGCGATCTCTTCTTCTCCCTCCCCAGCATTTGCTAATGCTTCCCCTTGTTTCCTATCTCTTTGGCTGACAGATTATTCTGATAGCCGGGTCTCACAAGATCACACAAGATTATGTCAGTTATACAATTATATATTGTCATACAATTATGTTGATTTTACATAAAATTGGCAATATACAATACTTACACATATATTTTAGCACTGGCACTTTTAACTTCCACATTCCCACTGTGCAGATAGAAGTTTCATCAGTCTCTCAACCACCTCAGGAAATTTAAATCAAATTCTACTGTAGCATAACTCCTCATGAAAGGTGATAAATTATATATATATATGTATATATATATATATATATATATATATATATATATATTAAAGTCTAGTTTTTTTTAAAGATTTTTTTTTTTAAATGTTGAGATACAGTAGTCTTTCAGTGGCCTTGTAGGTTTATTTATATTGGAGTGAAACTGGTTATTTCTTACCGTAAGCCCCAGGCGCAGTGCTCATGCATTGCATTATAATGAGGTCTAGTTCTTTATACATCGCTGCCAGGACAGACGGCTCCATCCACTGTCAGGGGCTGTGACGTCTCATAGAGGTTGCTATGGAAAAGAGACAGCCTGGATTGCTATGAGGAGACTTAATTCATAGGGAAATAAGTGACATATACTAATTATAACCTGGGTGTATTCTGACAGTGATAGAGCGACAAAGAGAGTTATTATTCTTAATATTATAAAGCCCACTCCCATATATAATAGCACTCGGGTACATTAAGGGGCCAGTTACTGCTGAAATTAAGAGTACACATAGAAATAAAAATAAATATAGTTGGTTGATATAAAACGTTTTGAGTGGAAGTGTTAGATAATTGAAAGTTGTTTATTTTATAACGATCCTCCCTCTCTATTAGTGCTATTATCTAAGTCATTAATTAACTCTTACAGTAGGGGGTATGGATGAAGAGCATGCCCAGTTGGCTGAATCACAATGGTCATGGAAGGTTCCTGGATTTTACTAGATATATAATATACCTGTATCCATTTACTTTTATGTACTTTAATTTATTAGGAAGTGATTATAAGCTCTGTTTCACTGTCTAAAATAAAAAATACCCTCTGCAGCTCATTAATACACACTCGGTAGGGATGGGTGTGCTGTGTCTCCTACTTACCAATTTCTGACGTGATCCCTGATTGGCTAGGCACTACACTGCACATCCAGCCCTACAGAGTCTGTGTCTCCATATGCTGCAGTGGGCAGACCCCTACAGGTACTATTTGTTTGATTTCATACAGTAAAAACAGAGCTTATAAGCATTCCTTAATAAAATAAAATACATAAAAGCGAACAGATAAACAGGTATATTACACAGTCGAGCCACATTATTATACCAAATAACCACCATGTGCAGTATGGACTGCAGCAAGAAGGCGTGATAGTGAGTCAATAAGACGCTGAAAGGTTGGCGCGGGTATCTGAAGCCGTGCAGACTGCAGTGCATCCCACAGCTGGTGGTGAAGGATCCATACAGCAAACATGACAATCGAGGTGGTCCCACAGGTGTTTGATGGGTTTCAAGTCTAGGTACTTTGGTGGCCAGGAAAGTACTTGGACTTCTTTGTCGTGCTCCTCCAACCACTCCCGGACAATTCTGGCCATGTGACTTGTGCATTGTCTGGAAGATCCCATCCCCTCCAGGGAAGACAGTCAACATGTATGGGTGCACTTAATCTGCAAGGATGGATAGATTACCCAATCGGTGAGAGTGCCTTCCAGATGTATGAGTTGGCCCAGACAGCCAAGAAAACATTCCCCAGACCATAACACTGCCGCCACCAGCTTGCATTCTTCTACAAATATTTGCAGAGTGTTTGTTCACGGGGGTTTCGTCTGCCACACCAACGTCTATCCAGTTGATGGAGCAGAAAACGTGACTCTTTAGAGAAAACAACCCTTTGCCAATAAGAAGAGGTCCAATTGAAGCCGTTTCTGATGATAAACCCTCGTCAGCTCGGGTGCAGTGACCAGCCGTTTGCTTCGGAGCCCCATACCCAGCAGGGTTGGCTGTACTGTCATTTTAGACACACTTCTGGTAGCCCTCTGGTTCCTTTCGAAGGTGAGTTGCTCTACTGTAGTGCGTTGGTTGGCCCTCACACACCTTCTCAGCCCACATTCACCTCTGACTTCAATGGCACGCGGTGCACCACAGTTTCCACTCCGTATAATCACAATGGTGCCATTTGTCCATTCACGGTCCACTTTAACCACAAACTGCACTATTTCAGAAATACTGCCCCCCTTGGTCCGGAAGACAATGACCATCCCATTTTCAAAGTCGGATAAATCGCACTTTTTACCCATGACAGCAATGGTTGATATGTTAGCAGATTGCCTACATGTCACCTTATATACCTACCAAGCCAGCTCACAAAACATGCCATATTGTATTGGCTATGCGCTGCTAATGTCAGAAGTAGGTCATAATAATGTGACTCAACCCTGTATATACCTAGTAAAATCCAGGAAACTTCCATATCTCTTTAAATGTTAAAGTCGTATCATTATTCTTATTTATATCAACTGGGTATGCACTTCTTCCTTCTCACCCCACACTATAAGAGTTGACTAATTGCCCTAAGATAACCATAGTAATAATTACAGTAACAGTAGTATTCATCACTGCATATAATCACTAATGGTCTAAATGATATATAACATATCTACATCCTCAGAGTATAGAAAACTAAGAAAAAAAATGTGCTGGGGGTGATGTAGACATCCCCAGCAATGGCACTGCGCATATTGGGTACTTCTTTAAAATAATGTACCCGATTATAAAAGCTGCTGATTGGCTAGAGGAAAGTAAAGTGTCTGAAATCATGTGACTTCCCACAGTAGGGCAGACTACAGGTACTAACTGATCCTGTGTGCACAATCCCCAGGCAAAAAAGATACAATGTATTACTTGTGCTAATATTCCCAGGGAGTTTCAGGGAGTGTCAACATTGAGAAAAAACTGTTTGCAAAAGCAAGAAATTCAGCAAACTTCAGGCTAACAGTTTAACTGTTTACTTTGGATTTTTTTCATGCAAACAATTTTTTTCAGACGCCTTAAATTCTCCTCTATCAGATGCATTAATAACCCAGCTCACTTTAATATACCTTTTAAAGGACAAAAAATCACAAGCTTCCTGCAAATACCCATTACCTTAATAAAAAAGTCCGATTTTTGCTTTGGTTTATTTAAACACCAAATAAAAAAGTAAATGTATTATTGCAGTGAAAAGGTATCTTGTAATTTATGTTCTTATTAACTCATTAGATGCATTAACCAGTGCAGCTGAACTACAGATAATGTCCAAGGAAAGTAAAGATTCTGAGCATGGCGAAAGCTAACAACGTAAAGAGCTTCAGTTTTCTTTACAGTTTTTCCACATGATTTGGACTGCGCTACATGATGGCGCAGATCAGTATCCATGCTAAGCCTGCAGAGCTCCCAGCCCTGTCTGTATGTTCCTCTTTATTAGATACACAAGCACATACAGCACTTGTGGGGTCTCTAGAGTTCACAACTGACCACTGATTGTTCTTTGAGTTAAGCCCCCCAAATCCTGGCTAAGCCCCCTGACCCAGACCCTCTTCTTATGAGATCTCACTCATTAATCACTCGCCCCTCGCCCCTCTCGCCCCTCCTGAGCTGCTGCCTTCAAGTTATTGATTCATCCAACAGCACTGCAGAATCATGGAGTTTTTCTCAAGCTTTTAAAGAACCAGAGACTGAATCTTAAAGTGACAGCTCTGCAGGGGTAAGAAGAGTACTACTCACTGGCCTAGGGGGTACACACAACTATATAGTTATGGGAAAGGTACTTTATATGGGCAATAGGATTATAGAGCATGGGTTAATAAGAGTTATATGGAGGAATGTGAGGAGTGTAATAGGATGAGGAATTACAGGTATTTATATGGAGGGGTAATATCAGCAATACATGAAGAAGGGGTTGACAGAGGAGGAGATGGATAGATGAGGCCATTGAAGCAACAAGCATGAGCTTGATGGAGCTCAGAGGGGCAGTGGCTGACAGATGTGCCTGGTGTACTGTGGTCTATAGGGTCATGGAGAGTCGGACACAACTAAACAACAAGAACAATATCAGGAATGGAAACTCCATGAGAGCACAGCCTCCTGGCTCCTAAATTATTTTCCAAAGTATCATATATATCCATAAAGAGCTTCCTCCAGACTTCTAGAAAACAGACTGACTGGCTCCTTAAAAAAATGTCCAGGCTCCTAGGTATCAGATATTTTTATAGACCCCTCAGTTGCATGGAGTGATATGATGAGGTATAGGGAACGGTTATATGGGTTGATATTATGAGTTAGACAGTATATGGAATCATATGATGAGCTATATAAACAGGTTATATGCATGGCCGGATTTTCATTAGGCCAACTAGGCACTCGCCTTGGGGCGCTTACCTTTGACGGGCGCCTTATTTCACACTTCAAAATGTTCCTTGGCATAAAAAAAGGAAATATTTCCGTTCAGAGATTGGCTGCTATGGGGCAAATGACTAGAACTAGAAAGTTCCAAGAGGGAGGAAGTTGCTGTGCCTTGGGGCGCCGAAGATGTAAATCCATCCCCGGTTATATAAAATGATAAGTGGAGTTATATGGACAGGTTATAGGGAGTGATACTATTGAGAAATACAGGGGATATGGGGGGGGGGGGAGTTATATGCAGCAATAGAAGTTATAAAGAGAAGTTATATCAGGTGATAGTGTCCTTTTTGAGAGTATATGGAAATTTAGGAGGAGTTAGAGGGAGGCTATTACTGAGCAATAGAGTAATTATTGCAGGAAGTTATATGGTGTAATACAGAGTATATGATGCGGTCGAAAATAATCAGCAATATACGGAGTTATAGAGTGAGGTTATATGAGCAATAGAGGCAGTTAGAGAAAAAATGAGCAGATAATAATAAGTTATAGCAAGGGGTTACATGAACCAAGAGGATGTATATGATGCATTAGGAGGATTTATAAAGGAAATTGATATGGAGCAATAAGAAGAGTTATGTGGAGTGGTTATAAGTATCAGTAGGAGGTGTTATAAGGGGATGTTGGGAGATAATTAGTAATAGGGGAGATCATAGGACGCAAATGGAGTTGTAGGAGCAGCTATATGTTGCGTAGTTGTACTTAGAGTTTATATGGAGCAATGGAGTGTTTATAGGAAGTAATAGCAGGAATTATAGGGTGTGGTTGTATAGAATAGTATGAGGAGTTATAATAGGGTTATAGTGCTATAGGATCTCCAGGAGGGTACAGTTAGTGCTACATGATGCTTGTTAGTTTGTGTAGTCTCACTGGTCGGTTGGCACTACATGTGTTAGGGACACACGCAGCCAGGCAGATGCACACCCTACTCTTCATATTGCCAACATGTGAGGACACACCAGCTGCTGCAACACACCACCCTGCACATGGGCATATTCCATCTTATATACTGGCACATGCCACCTGAAATATGGGCACATCCAACCCTAAACATAAGAACATGCCACCTAGTACTAAAAGAGCACATTATGCTGCATATGGGTACATGCCACCACTGAACATGGATACTCCCCAACCTGCACATGGGCAAACTCCACCTTATATACTGGCACATGCCACCTGAAATATGGGCACATCCAACACTAAACATAAGAACATGCCACCCATTACTAAAAGAGCACATCACGCTGCATATGGGTACATGCCACCACTGAACATGCATACACCCCAACCTGCACATGGGCAATCTTCACCTTATATACTGGCACATACCACCTGAAATATGGGCACATCTCATACTAAATATGAGAACACGCCACCCAGTACTAAAAGAGCACATCATGCTGCATATGGGTACATGCCACCACTGAACATGGATACATCCCAACCTGCACATGGGCAAACTCCACCTTATATACTGGCACATACCACCTGAAATATGGGCACATCCAACACTAAACATGAGAACATGCCACCTAATACACATGGACACCTGCCACCCTGGGCACACTCCACCTTATATACTGGCATATGTCACCCTAAACATTGCCATATCCAATACTTCACATGAGAACATGCCACCCAATACTAAAGAAGCACATCACTCTGCACATGGGCACATGCCACTGTACACAAGGGATGAACACCACCCTGCACATTAGTACACACCACCCTTCACATGGGCACAGTCCACCTTACACACTGGCACATGCCACTCTAAACATTGGCATATAACAACTTGCACATGGGTACATGGACACAAACCAACCTATATATGTGCATGTGCAAAACTACACATGTGCATATGGCACCTCACATATGGGACACACACCATGAGAGGAGCAGCAGCCCCGCCAGGGAAGCCTATTTATCACTGAAGCCTTGTTAACAACATGCTGCATAGAATTGACAGAAAGGGTTAACATCAGTAGCAAAGGTTATAGGGAGAGGTTGTATGAAGCAATACGAGGAGATATAAGGGAAACATATATGAGGGATGTATTGTAGTGGGAGGTGAATGGAGTCTTGGACTGGATATTTGGTGCATTAGAAGCAGCAAAAGGGTTAGGTTATATGAGACCATATTGGGAGTTATAGGGAGAGGTTAGGGGGCAGAACTACTGTGGGTGCAGTAGGGGCAAAGCAGCTGGGCCCACTATTGGCAGCAGCCTTGTATTTCTTGTTGGCTCTTTAGTGACCACTTACTAGAGCGTACCAATAGGGAGGAAGTTGAGGTGCCTAGGGGCCATGCATATGTTTATATAGGGTGAGATGTTGCAGGGGGGCCCCAAAGGATTTTGCCCCAGGCTCCACTACTGAGAGATTGTATGACATAATATGAGTCGAAAGAGATTATATGAAACAATAGAAGGAGTTATAAGAAGTGCTTATAAAGTGCAATAAGAGGGGTTATAGATATTATGGAACATGTGGAAGACTTAAAAGAAGTTATATGCATCAATATATAAGGGGAATTATTGGGACAGGTTGTATGGAGCAATAGGAGGAGTAATAGGGAGACTTGACTTGGGAGCAACAGAAGGAGTTATAGGGAGAGGTTATATGGAGCATTAGGAAAAGCTTTAGGGGGAGGTTATATAGTCCAATAGGAACATGTATTGGGAGAGGTTATATGGAGCAACAGGAGGTATATGAAGAGGTTATAAAGTGCACACTGGTGTGATTGGTCAGCATATTAATAGACCCCCTGGCAGTGAAGCTGTTAATAACTCTCTGTGTATTTAGTGATGTCACACCTCATTGGACCCTCAGAATAAAGACATTACATAGCACATTAACCAAACCTCGCAGTGTGCCCCCCCCCGCACCCACCCACCCAGATACAGACATCTCCAGCCAGAGAGGGGCCGCAGGACAGCACTTAGCAGTGAGCACCCTGCAGAGCATCGCTAAATAATGCACAAGGGTCTGCAGGAGAGGCTATCTGACCTTGGTGGGTATAAAGACACACAACAACACACATAGACATATTCAGCTCCACAGGGAACCACAGACACAACCACACATACAGACCCACAAGGAACAATAAACACAGAGCCATACTGTACAAACACACACTCACTCAAACACACTCAACTAGAAAGTACACACAGAGCAACACTCACACGAATAACCACACACATGCACACAACCACACATACAGATCCACAAGGAACAACACAGAGCCATACATACAAACACACACTCACTCAAACACACACAACTAGAATGTACACACAGACACATGCACACTCAAACACACAAAGTACACACAAAACAACACACCCGGACACAACCACACACATGCACACAACCACACATACAGACCCACAAGGAACAATAAATACAGCCATACACACAACACTCACTCAAACACACTCAACCAGGAAGTACATACAGACACATGCACACAACCACACAGATCGATTAGGAACCACACAAACAGAACCGTACACACAAATACATACACACTCAAACACACAAAACAACACACACGGACACAACCACACACATGCACACAACCACACATACAGACCCACAAGGAACAACAAACTCAGAGCCATACATATAAACACAGGCTCACTAAAACATATACAACTAGAAAGTACACACAGACACAACCACACACATGCACATAACCACACATACAGACCCACAAGGAATCACACCAATATAACCATAGACACGCAAACACACTGCAACACGACTACACAGGTACAAGTACACACAAAACAGCACACACAGACACAACCACACACATGCACACAACAACACATACAGATCCACAAGGAACCACACAGACAGAACACAACTACACAGGTATAATAAGTACACACAAAACAGCACAAACAGGCATAACCGTACAAATGCACACAACCACAAATACAGACCCACAAGAAACCACATGCACAGAACCATACACACAAATGCACTCACTCAAAGAAAAAGAATCACATGCACAAAGCACCACACAGAAACACACACGGAAGCATGCTACAACACACACACAAAACAACTGTACACACAAAAAACATTTGCAGGCGTACACACAATCACACACAGATAGCTGCCACCCAAACACCCATAGCCACACACACACACACATACATATTGCCACAACCACACAAGAACACATATAACCACAAACCACAACCATGCTGCTTACTGTAAAGCATCTTGGGCACCAGCCTCTAACATTACAAGACTCATGATCTAATACAGGCTTGCAGAGCATTGCAGCTTGCAGATATTGGCTTTCCTGGAAACCTGGAGATTGCCCCCAGGGTATTGCAGAGACCGCAGGGCCCCTTATGGATAACAATTTATCTTCTCATTTACACAACTGTTTATTTGGGGTCTACTTTGATACCTTAAAAAGTTATAAACATATTAAAATAAATAAATATATATATATATATATATATATATATATATATATATATATATATATATATATAAAATGAGGATTTGCAAGGTTTATCTTGAAGGCAAAGACCTGGCAGCCCACTGCCCCATAGCCTCTGCTGCATTCCTTCATCCTGGGCCCCCTCCCCTAGATGGACCATGAGGTGCTGATATCATTCTCAGGGTTTGTTCTGTCTAACAGATTGGCTCTGAGTGGTACACCAAAGATCATCCATATTTATTAGCAACCTTTCTCCCTCTCCCTCCCTCCTTTTTTCTCTCTCCTTCTCTCACACTCCCCCTCCTTCTCTCCATCCCTCCTCCCTGCCAGCTCTGTGCATGAGATGCGAGGGGCTGTATGTATGTTATGCAGCAGTCACATTGAGCACAGGTGTGTGATTAAGGGGGAACATGAAGACCCCTCTCACCTGAGGATCAACACATTTTAAGGATTGTGCATACCCCATCCCCATTTTTTTACAAGGCAGCCCTGGAGAAGAGGTTTTCTCATAGGGGGGAGGGGAGGAGAAGTGGCACCCCATTTTTGCAAGATGTGGGGGATGGCTGCTTATTTCTCCCTATCCATTTCAAGCCTCCCCCCTGTCTTCCATTTATTGCCCCCCATGGATTACCTGATGCCCTTGGATGGATAATTGTAGGGTTTTGTGGTCCTGATTGTGGTCCTTCCCTGTACTGATAACATCTTTGGATCCTACAGAAGGAGGCATTGAGCCAAGAGGTGACCGGTCAAGATTGGGGGTGACCAGCCCCCTCCCTCACAGAGCTGAACCCCTTCAAGCTAACATGGGATGTAACATGTGTGTGGTCCGTAAACCGGAGGAGCACTATAAGGTGATGCTGCAGGTAAGAAGGGATGGGGGGGGGGGGGGGAGATAAGAAATGCCAGACAGATAGGCGAATAAGAGGCATAGAGGGGATACAGAGAGAGGAAGGGAGGGAAGAGGGGAAGGGGTGCATAAAAAGGGAGAAAGAAAGGGATATATGAGAGGGGAGCGGGGAGACAGATAGGTGGTAGAAATGAAAGGGTCTAGAAAGATGGGGTACAGAGAAAAGAAGGGGGGGCAGATAGAGTATAGGGGTGTATAGAGATGAATTGAGGAGATGAGACAAGAAGATAGAAAGGGGTACAGAAAGGAGAATTGGGGAGACAGAGGTAGAAAAGAGTAAAAGGTATCGAGAGAGAGGATAAAGAAAAAGAGTAGATATAGAGGGGAATGAGAGATGGACAGGGATAAGAAAAGACAGAGAGAGGAAGGGGAGACCAAGGGGTGGGGGTACAGAGACTGGAATGGGGCACAGAGAGAGGAATAAGGGAGAAAATGAGAGAGACATGAGTAGAGAAACAGGGAGAGAGAAAGGGGTATAGAAAGAGTGGAGAGAGTGAGAGAGGAAGGGGTACAGAGAGAGGGGAAGAGAAAAGGGGTACAAGGAGAGTGGAGGGGACTCGGAGAGTGAGAGAGGAAGGGGTATGGAGAGAGGGGAAGAGAAAAGGGGTTCAGAGAGTGGAAGAGGGGCATGGAGAGTGAGAAAGGAAGGGGTACAGAGAGAGGGAGAGAAAAGGGGTTCGGCGAGTGGAAGGGGGCATGGAGAGTGAGAGAGAAAAGGCATATAAAGAGAAAATGGGTAGAGGTAGATGAAAAGACAGAGACAGATACATGAATAGAGAAAGGGGAGACAGAGAGAGAGAGAAGGGGGGTACAGAGAGAGAGAGAGAGAAGGGGAGACAGAGAGAGGGAGAGAAGGGGGGTACAGAGAGAGGGAGAGAAGGGGGGTACAGAGAGAGGGAGAGAAGGGGAGACAGAGAGAGGGAGAGAAGGGGGGTACAGAGAGAGGGAGAGAAGGGGGGTACAGAGAGAGGGAGAGAAGGGGGAGAAGGGGATAGAGAGAGGGAGAGAATGGGAGACAGAGAGGGATAGAAGGGGAGACAGAGAGAGGGAGATAAGGGGAGACAGAGAAAGGGAGATACGGGGAGACAGAGAGAGGGAGAGAAGGGGAGACAGAGAGAGGGAGAGAAGGGGGGTACAGAGAGGGAGAGAACGGGAGACAGAGAGAGGGAGAGAAGGGGAGGCAGAGAGAGGGAGAGAATGGGAAACAGAGAGAGGGAGAGAATGGGGGTACAGAGAGGGAGAGAAGGGGGGTACAGAGAGAGGGAGAGAAGGGGAGACAGAGAGTGGAAGGGGAACGCAGAGTGAGAGAGGAAGGGGGTTGTAAGGGCAAAATAAAATGGGTAAGGAAGAAGAGAAGGGAGAGACAGATGGAGGGAGAGACATATGAGGAGCTGGGGAGACATTGGGAAGTTATTACAAGATGTGTCAGACTGAGGAGATTGCAGAAGAGATGGGACGAGGGGAACAGAGGACGGTGTGAGGATGAAGACCTGGAGGATAAAATAAAGGAGGGTTGTGTGATGGGGTATTAGGGGGGATTATATGTATACAATATCAGCCACAATAAGAGGATTAATACCCAGGTACACGGTGACTGTGACATGGGGAGGTGATCAGGTCCTGCACATACAGTATACAGGCTGCTTGGTGCATGGGATCCCTGACACATCAGCACCACAGATCATGTGTGTACAACACACATATACACGCTGAGTATGGATTCACACCCACTAAGGTCTGGTCTGTACAGCAAACACACATGGAGATCATACCTGTACACAAATACTGAGACACACACATGTGCACACACACACACATACTGCAATCCTGTGTCCTCACACACAAAATCAATGAGATCCTGTTTGTACACACACATTGAGAGTCTGGATTTATACATACATGTACACTCTCACACTGAGGTTCTGTCTGTTCACATACTCAAAAATCCTGTGTCCACATACACATACACACATATATATCTGTACATACATACACACACATATAGATCCTGTCTATACACACACGCTGGACTGTGTACACACCCACTGAGATCCTATCTCTGCATAGAAACACGCACACACGGATACTGTCTGTACACATACACACACCCACAAACACTGAAATCCTGTTTATACAAACGCAAATCAGATCATGTCTGTACACACACACAAGGTGATCACATGATTATGTCTGTATGCACACAAACTGTGATCATATATGTACATGCACACTGTGATCATGTGATCATATATGTACACACACACAAGGTGATCACATGATTATGTCTGTATGCACACAAACTGTGATCATATATGTACATGCCCACTCTGGTCATGTGATCATGTCTGTACACACACACAAGGTAACCATATGATTATGTATGTGCACACATATTCTGATCATGTGATCCTGGTTGTATGCACACATATTGTAATTATAATCAAGTTATCATGTTTGTATGCACACACACACACTGTGATCATGTGATTATGTCTGTGCACACACACAAGCACAATTGTGGTCACATGACCAAGTTGGTGCACACACAGACCCTTTGATCATATGACCAAGTTTGTACACACATACACTGCAATCATGTGATCATGCCTGTTTGCACACACACACTGTGATCATATGACCATGTCTGCGCGCACACACACACACACACACACACTGTCATCATGTGATCATGTTTGTACATACACTATGTTGATGTCTACATCCACACGCACACTGGCCCTGTCACTAACCACACACTGAAAGTCTATCATTATACATATATGCACATGATATACTGTCTATACACACATATATGAACACACAAATGATATTGTGTCTGTACTAACTTACACACTGAAAAATGAACATACATGCACACAGACCAAGAGCCTTTCTACTCTGATCATAGCTACACACACACATGTAGTCCTCTTTAACAAACACATATACATCAAACACACATTGTTTCTCACACACATAACCAGCTTCTATTACACACACATGTTCTTTCTCACATAAATATTCGCCGATTTTTGCTCACATGTCCCTCTCATGTTCTCTCACATGTGCCGGTACATACAATAACACCCCACACCTTCTTATGATCTTTCTTACACACCCTCCCTGTTACACCTATGTGTCCTTTTAGTTGTGTATTCACACATTTATATTCTCATGTATCTCTCATATATACATCCATGTGCGCACAAATACTCGTCTGCACATGCACACCCTCTCGCACATCCAGTTTTCCTCAGGCAATATGTACCTTAAACCTCACACAAATATACCTATATCTCTGTTTTCTCACAAACATATCAGCAAAACCACCAGCATCCAGAGACTGTGTGTGTGCAACACGTGTGCACATATGTATACACTGATATTCACTCACTCTCTGTAGTAAAATCCAGTTTACTTTGTACAACACACACACATACAGTGAAATCATATGTGTGCCTCATGATATGTAATCACACATACAAGTGCACACACTTACACAGACATACATACACACATATATGATCACACATATACACACAATAACACCCATACAACCACAAATAATCTCACACCAACACTCTCATTCACACACACATTTCCAAATATATACTCTTTCATTTACTCTCATATACTCACACATACAGTATATGCTCTCACGCTCTCTCATTCAGACACTCTCACATACACAACCTCACGCTCTCTCATTCAGACACTCTCACATACACAACCTCACGCTCTCTCATTCAGACACTCTCACATACATAACCTCACGCTCTCTCATTCAGACACTCTCACATACACAACCTCACGCTCTCTCATTCAGACACTCTCACATACACAACCTCACGCGCTCTCATTCAGACACTCTCACATACACAACCTCACGCTCTCTCATTCAGACACTCTCACATACACAACCTCACGCTCTCTCATTCAGACACTCTCACATACACAACCTCACGCTCTCTCATTCAGACACTCTCACATACACAACCTCACGCGCTCTCATTCAGACACTCTCACATACACAACCTCACGCTCTCTCATTCAGACACTCTCACATATATGCTCTCACACTCTCTCATTCAGACACTCTCACATACACAACCTCACGCTCTATCATTCACACACATATATGTTCTCACACTCTCTCATTCACTCTCACATACACAACCTCACACTCTCTCATTCACACACACTCACATATATGCTCTCACACTCTCTCATTCAGACACTCTCACATATATGTTCTCACACTCTCTCATTCAGACACTCTCACATACACAACCTCACACTCTCTCATTCACACACACTCACATATATGCTCTCACACTCTCTCATTCAGACACTCTCACATACACAACCTCACACTCTCTCATTCACACACTCTCACATATATGCTCACGCTCTCCCATTCACTCTCACATACACAACCTCACACTCTCTCATTCACACACTCTCACATATATGCTCTCACGCTTTCCCATTCACCCTCACATACATACGCTCACATTCCTCATTAGAGCACATGTTCTCATGTTCTCTCATTCACTCTCACTTACATACTCTAACACTCTTATTCCTTCTCACACACTCGCCTATATACATTCCAACACTCTCACCTATATGTTCTCATGTTCTATCATTCAGACACACTCACATACATACCCACTCTCTCTCACTCACACCTGCACTCTCATACACATGTGACACACAGGCCCGCTCTTCGTGCACACAGCTGGCCATAAATCATATACTGGGGGGCGGATCACCCAGCCATGCACCCAGAGCCCCCCCAGCCTATAACAATGACACGCTCCTCGTGCGCACCCCGTGTGTTTATGTCAGGCTCAGCCCGGCCTGTTTGCTGCATTTATCTGATGACATGTTCTGACGTGGCTAGAAACCATTTATTTGATGGTACTTTGTGTTTATTTGGCAATAAAATTGATTTAAAAAATGCACATTCCAGAAAACCTGGGGCACAGGTGTATAACATGGATACCCATGTATCGTGTGTGTGTATGTGTGTGCATCTGGTTGTGTCTGAGTGTGTATGTGTGTGCAAGTGAGTGTGTCTGTGTGTGTAATTGTGCATCTGATTGTGTCTGAGTGTACGCATGACTGTATGTGATTGAGCCTTTATATTTGTATGTGACTGTGTGTGCGTGATAATATGACTTTTGTCTCTATCTATGTGTGTTGTGTCCAATTATTTGGAGTGTCTCTGTGTGTGTGTGTGTGTGCACATATAAATGAGTGTATGTGACTGAGCCCTAATATTTGTATTTGTGTGTGTAATGATGTTGTGTGTCTAATATTACTTGAGTGTGTATATTTGTGACGTGTGGCTAATAATGTTTGAGTGGTGTATTTGTGTGCATTTTTGGGATTGTATATGAGTGAACCTTTAGGTGTGTGTCACACAGCCCTATTAAATTCCAAGCCCGTAAGTGCAACGTGAGACCCGCAACAGCATTTGGCCAAGTTACAGACCTATTAAATTCGAGCAGGGTGCGTGTTACGGGCTAGCGACGCAATTAGTTAAACCCATAGTTACGGGTTTAGACGGAGCCAATGGCAACAGAGATCGTCATCATTATATCACTGAAAAATGGAGGTTAGATTTCAAAGTCTTACGGGCTTCAATTACGAGTTTCGATCGGACTCGCATTCCAGAAATAATGCAATATTAATAGATCAGTAAATATTATATTCTAGTCCATGCGAGCTCCATTATATGTATTAACACATTGATTGCTGGGATATATATAACACAGAAATTAAACTGAAAATAAAGTATTTTATATTGCAGAGAATGTTGTGCTATTAATTGTAACACCTAACATAACTTTCCCTTTTATTATAAGTAC